>CM051025.1:63195880-63275880 GCA_027627225.1 Congeria kusceri | reverse complement strand
TCTAAATCCAAGTGAAGACATTTTTAAAGAAACCAACAATAAGATATTCCAATTTATATTTAATGGAAAAAGGGATACAATAAAAAGACGCACTTTAATACAACCAGTTGAACTAGGAGGAATAAAACTTACTAACATAAAAGCAATTGTCAATTCAAACAAGTCTAACTGGGTAAAACGGTTATTAGATAAATCAAATAGTGCACTTTGGAAATGGTTTTATAACAATTTATTGCAACATTTGGAGGAGATTTAATATTACAATGTAACATTAACAACACAAACATATTGAATATTTGTAAAGAAATTAAATTGTTACATGACGTATTAGAAGCATGGACTAATACTACAAATAACCTCAACAAGAATTACAATAGTAAAGTTATACTTTGGAACAACAAAGATATACAAGCTAATAACACAACATTTTTCTACAGAAAATGGTTCGAACGAGGTATTAAATATGTTGATCAATTATATGACTTCTGAGTACAAGACTTCTATTCATCTGAAAATGTATGTTACTTATACGACATCGCAATCAATAACTTCCTTATGTTTTACTCATTGATAAAAAGTATACCGACTAATATACAATCTCAAATAAACATTGAAAATAAACCATGTACGCAAACTGCTTTTCTAGAAAAGGTGATATAAATAAACAAACCAAATAAGTTAATATATGAACTGCACATCCCAAAATCAAACGAATTAACAAAAGCACAACAAAAAAGGGAGCATATATTCAACAACAGTAATATGAACTGGAAACTAAATATTACAATGCCATACAAAGCAACAATAGACACAAAATTAAGAAACTTTCAATATAAATGTATTCACAGAATTATCGCAGAAAACAAATATCTCTTTAAATGCAAATTATCACATACGAACCTATGTGATCTATGTTGCGAACATGTTGAATCAATTGAACATATATTATGGGAATGTAGACACATTCAAAACATATGGCATCAGTTATCAACTACTCTAAATAGCAAATCTTTCAATATCACATTTACATATTATATCATAAGCTATGGAATTCAAGAAACATCTGAACGAATTGACGTAACAATAATAAATTATGTAATACTACTTATGAACTCACTCATCTGTCACATGAAATCAACGCAATTTTTCCCCAATTATATATGTTTCACGCAATATTTAATACGTAGAATTAAAATTGAAAAAGAAATAGCCCTTTGTAATGACCAAACAAATCCGAGCTTTTGGCGACGTCTACTAGAGTTTTAATAATATAATAAAAAACTCAGTCCACTTGTAAACATCTTGTGAATGTCTTTCTGTATTCTTTTCTTCCACACTGTTTATATATCATAACCACTCATAAGAATCCCAAGCATCTGATATACACATCACCAATTATAATATTGCAACGATTAAAGTGCATAATATGTTGTAACATGTATGTTTTGCTGTAACAATATAACACCTTTATATATTACATTGAATAAAAAAAAGGATATAGAATTAACTATTCTAATATGTTCATGAACAGCTGGACCAAAAAAATATTTTAGTTTGAACATTGAGTTATTTGCATATTATACTTTTTCACTTTTCTCACTTTTTTTATATTATTTTATTGAATGTATAACAACTTATACAAAACTGTTTCAGTGGACCACCCAGAGCCCAGGAATGATCTGTTAAACATCAGCGAAGTCAACACCTAACTTTGAAAATACACTATCGCAATAGTACATTAAATATATGAATTATCGTGTTATTATATTTGTGTTTATTCAATATAATATATAAACGTGTTTTATTGTTTATGTATTGTTTTTAACATATTTACATTTGAGAACACGTTCTAAAACATCACTGCAAAGTGATGGGTGGTATAGTCCGTTAGATAAGAACCATTTCAAATGAACATCGTATTTAGAAACTAAGACATTATATTTTGTTTATAGAATGTAGCAAACGTATCGAGTAGATCATGATATAAGAATTTCTTAGTCAGTGTAAGGATACGGTCGTTGAAATCTTTAACTCATGAGCAAGCTATTGCATATCGAACTAATTGCGAAATGTATATACCATAGGAAGGACCTCTAGGAATATTACCATCCGAGAAAGGGAAATGTACAATTTCGAAATTAAAATCATCGCGTTTGTTGTTTAGACTGGTTTTAACCATAGTGTTAGTAATAGTAGATGTAAGTATAGGAATGCAGCATCTGTATACGGTGAATACAATAAACACGATTTATTTAAGGAAATTTCTTAAGGGTAAATGTTTTGGATATTTTGTTCAAAGAAAGGGTTATCTATGTTTAATATATCAACGATATATTTACTAGTTTGATTAAAACATGGAATTAAATTTAATTGTTTATCTTTAGATACACCTAGCATAAAATCCCGTTCATAACAGTATAGAAATCGATCAGCTATAAGCGGTGCGAAATAAGTACCCATTGGCCCATTTAAATTTGTTTAAATATTTTCCCATTGAATTCGACAAATAAGTTATCCAGAAGAAAACTAAGGGCTGAATATAAATCTAAGCAAGTCCAAATAACATATTCATCAACAATCTGATTAGTAGAGAATGCTGTATTAGTATTTAAAGCCAGGTATTAACATTTTCTTTTGCAAATGTTTTTTCGATGAGCGAAACAAGTGTATTTTCAAGAAGACTGTCAGGTAGGGTTGTACACAATGTAAAAACAAAATCATATGTACTCACACAGGACGCTTTGTAATCTTTACTTTCAATTTTATACTAATTTCAGACGAATGTTTTATTAACCAAAATAATGTAATGTTTGTATTCTCATAAACTTTATTGCAGTATTTAGTAATGTGATTCCTAGTAGTACATTACACTGAATTTGCTATAAAACTACGCTTTTTTTTGAATTTTATGGAGTTTAGGAATCCAGTAAGTGATGGTAATTTTATGTTATTATTAGCGATTTAAAAATTTAATTCCCTGCATTCAGTAATATAAAGTCTGTTTTGTATTCAGTATAAGATGTCGTTTGAGAAAGTTCCATTGCAAAGGTTGAACATTCGTCATATAATAAATATGTTGTTCGCCGTTTTATCCAATACGAATTTAGATTAATGACCTTTGAGTAATTTAAATAGTTTATTTTTATTGAATTTATCGAAGCAAGTGTTGAAGGTTGTTATTTTTAGATAAATTAAGATCACCTGTAATTACATGACCAACAGGGTTGTAAATATATTTAGAATGAACACATTCTCTTGATGTAGGACAATTTTCCAATACATTTTTATGGGTAGTAACATAATTATAATTAAAAACAATACTCCTCACTGGTTTAGGAGGTATTAACTTACGTACATTCTTATCATTTAATATTTTAAAAAGTCAATAAAATCGATACCTTTATTACAGAAATTGATTTTAATTAAGGATTAAGTTTAATTTGATTGCGTTCATGCGATTATGAACGCAATGGTCAAACTGGCAAATCTATGATGCGCGCTAGCGCTTCATGGATAATTTGCCAGTTTACATGTTAAACTATTCATCATTATTAACTAAGATATAAATGCACAATAATTTAGACAATTTAAATGTTTCTAGCAAATAGACACATCAATGTGAAATCAAATCCATTTAAAGCTACGTTCCTGAACCGATGTAACGTCCTGGAGATTATCTGTGGTAGCTTCTAAGAAAAGTAATGTTTACCTAAAATACCATAACATGTACATATTTATTGCTGGCGAAATAGCTTTGTTTAATAATAACACTTGAAGACCCTGCATGACAGAATACTATCAAGCAAAAGTGAAAAAAATGTCAAATTGATTTTTGTAGAAGAAGAACTGGAACGAAATGTTCATGTATATTAATTATAAAAACATTTATTCAAACGTCAACAATACATACAAAAAAGGTAACATTGAACAGTATAAGACATCATAGTTCATGTAAATATTCTTGTCGAAATATAATTTGCATAAATATAGGACTACGCCGGTGATAAGGCATTGCGTTCATACGATCATGAATGCATATCCCTTACATATTAAAATGCATATGCAATGTTAATATTACGATTTCTCTTGTTGTTCTGTAGACTCTCGATGAATGGTTTAAGATAATATTTAGTCAGTCTAGGATTGAATAATATTAGCATATTTGTGCAATGGGTCAGATTGAATTTAAATACTCTTACATTCATAATAAATATTTCTTAAAGAAGAAACAGAAAGGGAACATAAAGTACTTCATATTTTATGTTTTCCAGCATTTTAAAATAAAATGTTGAAGTCATTTAAAGATAGTTTGCGTCTAAATTTACGTCGCATGTTTACAGATTTCCTTTTACCATGCGAACGCTTGCTTCTCCCACGTTTACTAAGAAAAAGAGAAGGCATTGATATAACTGTCTTTAGAGATATTTCAAACATCACATACATTATCATTTAATCCTAGAGGATAAACTGTTTGCACACATTTAACCCATTAAAATTCCGACATACATCTAGATTTAACTTAGTATTGACTAGACGTTACATTATCGAAAGTTAGCTGTTCAAGAGGTTGAATAGAAATATGCGTTATATCATGACCAGTTTTAAACAGTGTACAACAACCTAAATGTTTCCTGAATTACTCTGAAAACAAGCTTGTAAAATATACATAGACACGTTTGCCAGGCTACAATCTATTAAACAATTAAGCTTTTCCGATTTTTTTATGCAAACAAATAACATCTATTATCAGTATTAGTGCCATTTTACTGAATAATCGTGTAAAACGATATATTATAACATGTTTGCCCCCTAAAAAGTAGACAGTTAATATAAACTCAGAAATTGTACAAAAACTATAGCGGTTAATTTAGCATTAACAATATATTTCTCCACATGCCTACTCATTTCTTGAGTGAAATTGATTGCCACTGTATTACAATAATGTTTATCTTATTGATGTATAAATACTTACTAATATTTTAGCCATTTAACGTCGCCTAACAGAGTTGACATGTAGCGTAACGGTGTTGACACTATGTAACGGAGTTTGTTTTTATATTTGAACACACAAAACATATTAATGGGAAATAGCTCTTTACTTGAAATTGAACCACTTTGCAATAGAAAATAAGCAGAACAGCAATCTTATTAATATATATGTGTTCCTATCATAAATACTAAATGAATACACTGTCAAAAATAGGTTATCCTCCGTATTGCATAGTACATGTATACATAATAATGGATTGAATTGTAGCTATGTCATGTAGCTAAGTCATCAACACCATTTTATGAATGTATCGTTTCGCACAATAATGCTCAATAAACGGTATAGTTTGAGAATGGAACAGAAATAGCTTTAACGCAATATATGTTGCAAAGAAAGAAAGTAAACTTATGCAGGCATATATATTGACACTGTAAGCAGATGCGTCCGGATTGCCGCATTCGGCTCTCATGGAACAGTGTTGAACTCCGCTTAAACCCCAAGCAATCTCGTCACCAAAATGTGCACTTGAGCCAAATACGGCATTGTGGATCTTCACTACCAAAAACAAAACATGAATGTGTCTTAGATTTATACACTGTACAGCTCAAAACTGACAATACAAAATGCATGTAAGTGCAATAATGACAAGTGGTATGGAATTCGATTCATTAGCACCATACTTTACAACAAGGGTGGTAACCGATGTGCGCGCATCGAAGTTGGCATACTACAATCTCTCGATTAAGTATTCATTGCACCAAAAGCACCGTAAGTTGTGCTTCAAAACGTGACAAATCACGTTTAAGTTTATATCCAGCAAAGCCTAAAACTTAAGAACAAAAACAGCAGCAGCATCTTACTTGTTATAACGATCTTTGAACCGATGAAAAAACATTCATACTTTGTGCTATAAAATACCACAAACCTGTATCCTATTGCAAAGTATGACATGTAAAATCATAGTTTACCGACAGTTTGCAGTCTAAATTTCAACTTGGGAATCGCAGTATGTTAACTTGGAATGCGTGCCCATTGATTGGTTCTTGAAACAACCGTTCAAGGTTAATCTTTCCACAAAGTTCTGCTAAGACATAACTTTAGCAAACAGTGTAGAGTCTCATGTACTAAGCTAAGCTACAGTGCAAATAAGGCTACGCACAGCTTACATGTTATTTGTTACATTCAATTTGTGATTGGCAATGATCTAAAGGCACTTTCGTATAATCACACGCCTTAATTACCTCAATGCATTAGAACCGTTGACTTAATATTTATGTACTCTGATAATTGTTTATGCTTTGAGTATGATGCTATTACCTGTAGGTAGTTTTCGTAGCTGATGAAGTTTCATTGTATCAGAAAAGCTTGCATTTTGCCCGATGATCCCATTGGATGCCGTAGTTTTATTATTTTTATTCCAATAGTATGCGGAATTACATTATCAAAGTAAAATCAATACATATTAAAAACAAAGTATTGTTATTGTCAACGTTTTCGCAAAAAGTCAACTCCGTTACGATTTTTGTAACGGAGTTGACTGGAACGGAGTTGACATTCAAAAACTTGTTTCCTCATAGCCATTTTGTTTTTGAGCATTTTGTAAACAAACAGACATTATTGTGTTTGGAACGTCAATCTGCTCATAAACATGTGCTTTTTATCAACAATAAATTCAACAGTTTTATGAAAACACATGCACGGAGTTGACCAAACTTTTTCATACGTATGAAAGCGGCATATTTTTGTCATTCTTCCTTATACCAACCGCATCAATATCTTAATTTTAATTTTCGCATCCGAAACAAGTTTCGAGTTATATATGTATAAAGCTATTATAAACAGAAAAACTTTATCAATGGTACTTAATTGGAATAAAAAATTAACCTATTGTTTGCCGTAGATCTGTGATCGGGAAATCGCAAAATTGCCCATTTGCGGTATCGCCATCCATCATTTTTTGAAAACTGAAGAAAGTATTGGCACACAAATCTATCTGAGCTTGAGATTATAAGAAAGACAATAAATAAACGTAGGAATATTAAACATATATTGCTTATTTTGTAAGATAAATTACCGGGACAAGGGTATGTACATTAATTCTGGAATGACTGGTCTGTGGCTTTAAATGCTTTCACTATGAAATGTAAACAATAAAATAGTGCGTATCGAAATAGTCCTGGAATACGTGGCATCTACGTGATAATGTTTTATTTAATGCGTACTTTATCCCTAGAAACAATTAACTAATATGTTTTGTGTTTTAGACTAAGAAATAATTAACATATCATTTGCCTAAAGCCGACATGCACGACATGCCGACATGCACTTTATTCTAATATCAATGTATTTCAAGTTATATGGTGAAATAGTTGAAAATACCAGCTAATGATAACCCTATATTTTAACGTGGGTTGATTGAAATGATAACATTTGTTTCCGTTTTTCTTCGGCTCATTAGGGACTACATTTGCAATTTTGTAATGTTGTATCCCTTGTGCATACAAGTATATGTACATATTTTGAGTCGTCTTAACTAGATCATTCGCAAGATGAAACGCATGAATGCGTTGGAAAGTTTGTACATTTATTTCGTTTATATTTATTTCCTTCTATGTATCACTGATCCTCAATGACTTTGTAGAAATCCTTTATCATAAAACATTCTTATGATTGCAATATTACTTTTTTCTGGAATTGATGTGTAATATACATTTCACTGATAGATGTGGTATATGTTTAACAATGTTATAGTGCGAAATTATTAACTTGTCACTCATGAATAGTTTGTATACAAGCGGAATTTATTTTTAGATAATACGACAATTATCAATCGTAAAACGTGAATAATGTAGTGGAACAGATGCCGCGCTTGCGATAAGAAATGTGTAGATCGAGTCCTGGCGTCGACATTTCACAAACAACAGCATTTAACACATAATTATAGTTTATTATTAGTATTAAACGAAACCATTACTTTACATGTTTCATGACTTTCTGTATGAATAATTAAAAAAAAGAAACAAATATTAATTAGATGATAAATTAAATTAATATCCCATGATCTGCAAATTTTAAGAATAACACTTTTGAAAATATTGCTGTCAAACAACATCTCAAACAACCGAACATAATTACGTTTTTTCCCGAAGATTTGTGAGTGTCAGGTTAATAGTTTCAGGCACAATACTTATATGTCTAGTATTCGCTTTCTGTATTCAAACAAATATAAAATTAAAGGAATATAATACAATAACATTGTGTTGTTCATAACAGAGACAGATGGTGCAAACAAGCTGATGTTTATTTCGTTTATTTGAAGTTTTATTGACCGATCGATACAACAGTGGTATACATTTGGTAAGCCATAATACTAGCACATTCTACAACATTCGTTTTGCATATTTAATATCGCCAAGCTGTCCCTATACTACATATCTGTGTGTAAGCATTAGAACCAAGTCAGTTATATTCCATCCATTTTACCTGTTACATGTTAACACATATAAAAAAACAATACATTATACCTGATCGCTTGCTTACTCAGCTTCATGTTTGTCACCTAATAAAATATGTAATATCATTTCAGTCAGCTTCGTTGAAGAAAGTAACTTATTAACATTAATACGTGTTATACTGTGTGAATTGTATCCAATTATTGATAAAACAAATTTAAACGCTATGCTTAGATTTGTTTGCTTGTGGCATGCAAGTTTACGTCTTGTTGACATATTGAAGATAGGGCTTGACGCACTTTTAGGTAGGAGTATTTCTTTCTGCTGATAAAGAACATTATTTACACTATTCGTTTAAACATCGCTAACATCAAACGTGTTCTTGTTTTCCGCATGTCTTTGAAGTTAGTGTGCACAAGGTGGATCTGGATCTGCTGTTATCATAGATTAAACCTCAATGTGATATAAATCGCTTCCTAGTTCTTCAGATGAGTGTCAGTGAGACAATTATTAAAATCTTGATTTATGTCTGACTGACATGCGCAATAATTCCTTTAATAACTTAACAACTAGATGACATTTACATTTGCTAAATGAATGCATGCATTTCTATAATGCAACTTCCCTGAAATTAACGGAAACCACATACCTATAAAATATAACTGTTTTAGAACATAAATTATTTAAATGCTCGATAGTATCTTATTAGGATCGATAGCAATATACATTAGCAATGACACTCATAAAGAGAGCATTTTCTAAACAAATGTCCAAATATAACTTCTGGTCGACCACATTTATATATTTTTGTATTTCTCTCATAATTACGATTCCGCATATTGCTATTTAATTTGGGAGAACTATTTAACAAAATTCGCATTCAAAAGTAGCAATTGTGTTAAGTGTAAAATATAAATAATAATACGATTATTATTAGTTCGTTACGGTCGATTTCTAATGTCACGATTACTCGTATCGTTGGAAAGAAGATAGTACACTGCCGATTTGTATTTCTCCGATAATCTGAGCATGTGAACCATTAAATTATAACATAAGTATTGAAAGAACGATAGCTAGCATGGACTACGAGACAATATGTTTATTATAGCGGATTAGTTTCATAATTCATAAAACTGATATCAATATGCAACTTTGTTAAATTTGTTGATTACCTTTTTGTACATCTCTATTAACATTTATATTGTCTAGTAAAATAATACTATCAATAAGTAAGTCAAAACAAGATATACAAAGAACAACACGTATTTTGGAAGAACCGCTGTTTGGAGTCATTTGTCAATTTAAGAAAAATTGAGTTTAAAAGTATAACATCCGATGGTAACTGACGTGTTTTTGAAACGTCATTGTGAATACAATTATACAGCGACTTGTTGATCGACAGCAGCGAACCCGTGGTCCGATGGTAACGTACTGGCATAAGAACAGAGAGAACCGCTGTTTGGAGTCATTTGTAAACCTTTTCCTACTATCCCGATTTTCTCATGACGTGTTATGGGGTCCACTAGATAAATATTTACCACACACTCTTTAGTTTACTATACACCATTTCATAGGCAATAGTATTTTGTTCTGCCGATTAATGTGTGTGGGACAAATTTGGGACATATAATTGAAATGAGGTACTGCTATGTATTGCCTCGAAGTCCATTTAACGTATATATTGAAGTGCAAATGAAAACTGAGTAATGAATACGTAATAATAAGACGTAAACTAGATGCTAATTATGATCATTTTATTACATAATATCGGTAGTTTGTTTATCCTAACATCCATCAACACATATTACAGCAATGTTCACTATATCTATACAATCGTTAATACATGTTTGCTAGAAATATAATTATGCCCATGAGGTCAGCCATGCCGTGTATATTTGTTTGTGGGAGTAACCATCCCACCATACTTAATATTTAGATAGCGTTGATATTTTCCTCATCGATATGCATTAACACTTCCTAATTGATTGTGGACGGTGGTAACACCGTATTAAATTTGTTTATATTATTAAAGGGGCTGTATCTACGAAAAGGGTCTCAATGGGGCAATATCATTCAAACATCCGACATAAGTTATAACGCAAACAATCAAGGTTAATATAAAATATCCTTATAATGGGAAAAGGATTTGAAACAAATAGGATAAAAAAATAATTATACATATAAGAAGTTTGTTGGACCTTATCTGCTTGTTACATTTGGACGTCACTATTATCACTATATTGTATAGCCGTAGATTCCACGTGTAAGTTTACAAAACCGAATAAAGCAGATGGTTATAGTGCTTTCTGCGTCACTTGCTCACATGGCATTTTCGTCACTAGTATGATATTCATTTGGGGTTTTCATCTTTTTCAACCGTTTGTATTGTTGTTGTTGTTTTATTAAAAGTATCTGTATGTCATATATTATTTATCCATGCTAAATATACATGCTTAAATATTGCACATTTAATTAAAATAGTACCACGTATATTGCATTGTGATAAAACTTGTTCGTAGACAAGGTCACTTTAAGCTAAAATTGACTTGACTAAAGTTGACAATAATTTGGTTACGAAACACAGTGTTTGTTGTGAAGAATTTATATATATTAAAATAATGCTTTTCACATTTGGAATTATGGTCTTAGTAATCGCTGTAACAGTAATTATACTTTGTTATTCGATAAAATACTTGGAAAAAATTGATATGATATGAAGTTTTAACAGTATTTGTTGGTATGTTTGCGCAAAAGCAAACAATTGTCAGCAAGCAATGTTTTGGTCATCATGGCATGGCATACATGCGGGGCGTTAACGTCGGTGGTACTGGACGTTGACGCATTGTTGTTGTGACGTTTTATAGAGTCAAATACGGGATTGAACCATACGACTCGTAGTACTATCTTTCAAAGTCTAAAAAGTATCTCTCACAATTAGTTTAGCGTTTATACTGTGTAAATATATTGAAGTTTGACCGGGT
The DNA here is from genome assembly GCA_027627225.1 of Congeria kusceri. Taxonomy (NCBI): domain Eukaryota; kingdom Metazoa; phylum Mollusca; class Bivalvia; order Myida; family Dreissenidae; genus Congeria; species Congeria kusceri. The sequence continues at coordinate 63,264,457 of CM051025.1, read as the reverse complement.
TTGAAATGAACATTTTCTGGGGTAGTTCTTGCAGGTGATAAGGAGCTCATTCACTTAGAAAGCAGTATGCTGACTTTTGGTGGAGCTGTGTTTAGTGCTGGTGAATATTTGGATCCTCTCCGCGTTATCGATGGTAACGACATTGGGGAGGCGGAGTCCTGTCACTGCTGCACAGCTATATTGAGACCCGCATGGGTTGCCATTGATCTCAAAAAGCCCTACCCACAAACACGAATTAAGATATACGGTCGAACAGACAGAGGTTTGCTTGTAATCAAATAAAACATTTTATAGATTCTCGTATGTTACACAAAATAGGGTATCACATATACATGTATGTTTATATACAGTGAATTTTTGAATATAGAAACTTCTCAATTTCATTAAAGTAATGATTTGTTAATTTAACAAAAGTCCGCTTTTTGATATATTTTGTCAATCCGTGTATTTTTTTCTTCGACTGTACTCAATTAATAGCTAACGATCAGTTACATCTACGTTAAATAAAACACGATTATAATAAAAAAACAAACTACGTTGTGCACAATTTTGTAATCACAATCATGTTAAAAACTGATAACATGTAGGCCATTTGTAATGTTTGATGTGCGTGTTAAATGAGGAACGTGAATTTAATTTGCATATTTAATTTAGAATTAAATCAATCTCAAAATAGACAACAATATGTGGGAGTATTTCCTGCTTGTAAGTGGAGTACATGGACGAATACAGATCGAGAAGTAGTTTTCGATAAGCCAAGACTTGTGCGATATATCAACATAACGTCATTAGACAGATATGTTTTTATGACAATATGCGAGATTAGAGCATTCAGCCAAAAAGGTAATTAAATACGTATCTTCTTCTTCTTCTTTTAGTAACGTGCATGTCTTATGCACGCAAAGTATTAACATGAGTCTAAACAACTCTACATGAATTTTCCTAATGATGAGATGAAATGATTGTATACACTGATTATTAAAGAAGCCCAGTCCACTTGAAGTCAAAGATGTGATCTATTTATTAAGATGGGCAACCAAAATCAGTTGTTGGAATCACTTATGCACACGACGGAAAGATGGACCACTGATCAATATCCTTATATGTGGTGAGCTAGCGCAATACCTTATAGTCTAAACAAGGTATGGAACCAAGCGTGGTACAGCAGATCTCAATATCCTTGTCGCTTTGTAGATTGCATCAAACATAATGCTCGTGCAATAATTCTATACGGACAGGGGATAGCGAGTCTTTCTAATGTCAAGGTTCTGCTGATTTTCCAACGCCCAAACAAGTTTGGTATGATGAAGTCACAAGTAGACGATCAATAATCAGCTCTCACCAGCTTTATTAATTACCTTAAATTACTGACACGACTGTCTTCTTCGACAGCAGGAACGGTTCTCTCTAACACCCTGCCCGCTACCGCCTATATAGCCGCAGCTCACGTGACTTCATAGACTCGCCCGGGTCAATAGATTTTAATTCCCGGGTGTTAATTTACGGGGAGATCAGATATATAGGATTCTCGGTTTTAATTGCTCAGGCTTACATGCACATATTAACACTAAGAAACGGATTGACTTGACCATTGTTGTTACATTATTATTAGTAGTAGTATTTTTATTATAATTATTGTTCAATATAAGAATTGAAATATTTATCGTATGAGCGAATCTTAGAATATTATGTGTATGATCATGCTGGAAGAAAATCTTGAACATTTTAGTTATGCAACTATTCAAATCAACCGATTTAACAGTCGAAGTAAACCAAGCTTACATGTTCCATAACTGCAACGCAGACAATGCGATAGACGGACATTTTTCAAACGTGTACCTGGACAACACATATCTATGTAGCAAGTGCAGCGCTACCGATTACGGTACTACAGCGTGGGAGGTTGATGTTGGTCAACATGTACTAGGGCAGTTCATCAGCATAATATGACGTTTAGGTGGTAGTACCGTTTTTTTTATTTATTTATATATTCCAATACTTCTACAAAAACTCTGTTTAAAATGCATTTTAGCGTTTCATTTTAGAACATAATTATTCTCCCCCAAAGAGGGGATAATAAAGACGCCGCTTTGTACGCAACTGCAATACAGATTGTCCGGCTATCATGCGCATACTGTCAAGTCGTTCCGGTCTGATGATTGTTTCGTTATTGGCCTTTGACTATAAGTTGAACAATTTAATAGAAAATATTGTTTCCGATCCGATAACTGGGATAATTCATGTAACATTATCTCATACAATTTTAGAGGCTGAAACAATATGCTTAAACGAGTCGATGTTTTTAATTTTTTAAGAGAAAAAGATGCTGATATATATTGTTTACAAGATGTGTATTTTACTTTTAATATAGAAAAGCATTTGTACTCGTTTTGGAACTCTCAAGTATATTTTTGTTATGGCAAGTCTAATGCCAGAGTCGTAGGTATTATGTTTAAAAAAGGCTTAGATGTTAAAGTTTCTCAATCTTTTTGTGATACTAATGGCAATTATGTTGTGTTGGATATAATTTACCAATCAAGACAATTAACACTTATCATTTTTATGGGCAAAATACAAATTGTTCTGATTTTTTTAAAAACATTTTCGAAATCACAGATGCAATTGGAAATGAATCACTCATTTTAATCTAGTGCGTAACACTGAACTTGACTATGATAATTATAAATCTTATAACAATAACACAAATGCTAGGGAAGTAATACTTGATTTTATTCAACAAAACCATTTATGTGATCTTTTCACAGAATTAAATGGCGATTTTAAAACATTTTCATGGCGCAGAACAAATCCTATACAACAAGCAAGGTTAGATTTCTTCCTTATTACTGAAGATTTATTGCCACATGCGCGAATATTGGTAGTAATTACCGATCAGACCACTCTGTAATAACTTAAATCTAGTCTTACAAGATATCAAACATGGGCAAGGTCTTTGGAAATCCAACAAGTCACTTTTATTGGACAGAGATTATTTAAACTGTATAAACCCAAAAATTGAAGAGGTTAAGAAACTGTACGCTTTACCGGTTTACAATTTTGATAACATTAATATTGTAAATAATCAGGATATGCAGCTTTTAATCAATTATCAACTTTTTTTTAGAAACTCTTATTTTTGAAATTCGGGGCAAAACAATATCTTATGCATTTAATAAAAATAAAACAAGGGGGGAAAGAGAACAAACTTTACTGGAAAAGATTGAAAAAATAGAAACTAATATAAATTACAAAAAAAAAATCAATACTTCTCGAAATGCAAACGGAGTTACAAAATATTTCAGATGAAAAAAATCAAATGACATGGTATATGGTCAAGGGCAGAGTGGATTGACAATGGAGAAAAGCCAACAAATCTATTTTGTAGCCTAGAAATACATTATTGCATGAACAAAGTTATACCATTTCTAGAAACAAGCAATGGAAATTATATATATAATCAAAACGAAATTTTAAAAGAAACTGATTGTTTTTACAAACATTTGTACGCTAAAGTGAACAATTACCAAAATATTGATATCCCTAACTGTTTAGAATATTCTCATATTCCAAAACTAAACAGCGACCAGTCAAATTTATTAGAAGGCCTTCTCACATATCCAGAAGTTTCAAATACTCTTAAACTTATGAAAAATGATAAGAGTCCTGGGTCGGATTGCTTTACAACAAATTTCTTTAAAGTTTTCTGGAATAAAATTTGCCCACTTGTAGTTAGGTCCTTAGATTTTGCATGTACAAATGGTGAACTATCAGTGACACAAAAACAAGGTATTATTACTTGCATTCCAAAACAAGATAAACCAAAACAGTTTCTAAAAAACAGGCGACCTATAACTCTTTTGAATCCTATATACAAATTAGCTTCATGTGCATTTGATCATCGTCTTAAATCGGTTTTAGAGATATTAATGAATAAAGACCAAACACGATTTGTTAAAGGGAGGTTTATTGGTGAAAACATACGTATTATCTATGACATAATGAATCAAACGGAAAAATATAATATTCCGGGACTCTTAATGATGATAGATTTTGATAAGGCCTTCGGCACATTATCGTTTGATTTTATAAATAGCACTTAATTATTTGTTAACTTTGGTCCTTCATTCATAAAATGGATAAAGTAGTTTTATACAGAAATTTTTACAGCAGTTCAGTTGAATAGATTGTTAACTAAATACAACGCGGCTTTCGTCAAGGAGACCCCATTAGCCCCTACATATTCATTCTCTGTGCCGAAATACTGTCTGCAAACATAAGAATCAGTAAGTAATAATGTAAAACGAATTTTTATTAACGGGTTGAATATAAAATATCTCAATTTGCTGATGACACATCTTTATTATTGGATGGAAGTGAAGCCTAGGTCTGATATTGTTGCACACAGTTAACAATTGTGACATTAAAACTTTAAAACTGAAATCATATTTTACTACAGTTATTTATTACTATTAGGTAGTAAGTTGGTGTTGTGTTTACCATGTTGAGTCGGACTGTATAGTATTTATAGCCGGAATATAAAATTTGGGGTAATTTAATGAGTATATATAATGTTGGCAATTATCATGTATAATCTTCAACAACTGTTTATGAAAACAAGTTACTTCCCGTTTAATAGCATCATACTGATACACACAGCTCAACTGGGTTACATTTGTGCTTTTTGTTGTTTTTTGCAATACCTAAACTTTCGTCTTTATAGTATATGTCAGGGCTGGCATTCATCAATGGACACTTCAACTATTCTTAGACTTGAAATTAAACTAAAAATTTTAATAAAACACTGAACTTCAAGTTTAACACATTAACACTTTTTTATTTAGAGTATTGTTTTTCTTCCTAATATTCCTAAAACGTCTCTAGTATGCAATTCATGTAATAATTCAATATGACAATAAAATGCATCACAAAATCACATTGAAAACGACCAAACAATTGGCGAGTTGGCAGAGCAACCACTCAGCTAGCTCGTCAATTCCTTACATTCCCATCGTCAGATAAATCGATTCTTTAGCACTTATTTTTAAGGCAAACATTTTTAATAAATCCCCCAAAAATCCAAATACCTCAATAATACTGTAAGTAGAATAAATCTGTGTTTTCATAATCAGTGTTGGCGGGATTTCCTGTATATCGTTCGCCACTCACAACTTTTGCCATCTGTATGGTGATTAGCTCTTACAATTCCTTTGATGGAAATAAAGCAGATAAATGCAGTCGGTAAGAACAATACGCTTCAAATCGGCTGTTTATTGGCCACGTGCAAATGTTGAGATCGTTTTAATATTCCATGTTTGTTGCCAATGGAACATATTATGAAAGAAAATACGCCTGATAAAAGCTACAGCAATCAGATAGTAAACTGCCTTTATAAATAAACGCACATACTCAAACATAAATGTTTGGACAGTGACCAATATTGATCAAAATATTTTAAATACAAAATCAAATTTGTTGTCAGATGGAAAGCATAATGTTTCTACTTTGCTAGCTAATACATCTCTAAAAATGTCTACGTCATGACAGTTTATGTGCGTGAACGTTGTTTTAATATTGAAGATAACACAATGATTGATTGCTATGATTGTGTCTTCCTGCTTATGAAGAACACGTGTATCGCCTTAGTAGTCAATATCACTTATATCTGCCAAGATCAAATGTTTTAAAATTCCCGCAATAGTTCAAAGTTTGTTTGTACATTGTGTTGTTGTTGTTTTTTTTATCGCAGGTTATAAATCATCGTTTGTACTATACGTTATCATTAAAATACCTTCCTTAACTCTTCAATATGTAATAGCTTGTGTGCATTGACTCTTTTAAAAAAGCTACATCCCTGATGTATCTGCAAAAGATAGCTATACGTGTTTTATAAACAATGCTCACTAGGGGAGTAATTATTAAAGTTCAGAGGACACTTTCTCGGACGCTAGGAAATCACAAGTAAAACATTTATGCCTAGACTTGATTACAGGATCCATAATGCACGATTTTGCAGTAGGGTATTCAAATCACATAGGAACAGTGTATTCACAAAATATTGTATTTTGTTTTCTTGTGTACGCGTACTTAAAAATCACCAGTACATGAACACATGTGTTCGAAATTTGTAGATAAATGAAACATATTGGTATATTTAAATGTGAAATGTCGTATATATGTCACGTTAAAATTAGGTAGATGAATCTTATAATATATCAACGTTTAATGGCATTCCTAATGGCTTATCGGATGAGACCGCCAGGGCTCCTTACATTCCTTATTTTGGTTAAGTATTACACATGACAATTATGACCTTCTTACCAAAATATAATTTAGATAAAAACAGCTCAAGGTATATAGAAAGCAAACTTCTGTTTAATGCAAGGCAAACCTTATTATAAAGACATTTATGTAATTATTTGATTAACTGCCGACATATTGAACTGTGTTCAATAGGATTAAACTAAGTGTAATATTGAAATCCAAAGAATGAAATTGTGTACTTGATGTCAACTGTATGTATAATTCGTGTAAATTAATTAATTCCAGCGAGAATTCCTCTATTTTAGTTTAATATTATATTGTATTTGAAGCTGCCTTTCCATGACCTAAATATTGTTAACAATTCATGCGTGATGCATTATTTGCTATACAAGTAATGTCTGGACTAGAAATAAGGGCAGTTTCAATGCAACAGAGGATTCGCAATAAACGAATGTCATATTTACCCGGGCTATAAATATCACCGTAATTCAATTTATTAAATTAAGGGAGATAACTAACCGTTGATCATTGTTTCTGTTTTTCAGTTAACGTTCAATATCATGTATTTTTATTTCTTTTTTTCTATATACATAATACAGAGTTCCGGATTTGCATTAATTACAGAACTAGTAAACGTTCACGTTTACTTATAGATGTTTTCACGAATAAGATCACGCAAGTATACAATTCATATGTATATTTCTTAAATCATTTTATTTTCAGTTGAATCCAGCTTATTACACTGCAATATGCTATATTCTAAGTGAGTAAGTACATTAAAATCAAGTAACTTTGGATTGGCTAACAAATATTATTTAGTGAAAATTCATTTTCTAACTAGTTGTAAAATAAACTTGTTTATAAGAGTGGGTTTACACTTAAATTTTAAATATACATATTCAAACCATTCCCGATATGCATGTTAACATGATATACACAATTGAATTAGTACTATCCAAGTATATTCTAACACGTTCTTCATTTAGTAAAGTATGACATCATAACCAGGAAAACATTCTACATGATATATTATCACTTCGAAGGTCTGTCTTGTACCCAGCGTATTATAATGTAATAGCAGTCTGGCATGGGCTGATAATGGAGGACGATAACACGACAACAAGTATTATATAGGAAAATACCCTATAACAAAGAGAAACGTAGTGACAGGGACAGGTAACTATCAGACTAGTTTATAAGTAACTTATTTATTACTACGAGTATACTCCATTGAAATGTGTTATCGTACAAAAGCAAATAACTGCGTTGTCATAACAGTCTACTTAAAAGACCACTCCATCTATCGGTATCAGCACAGTGTGTCCACATCGGTCTATAACGTTATCATATTCACCCGCACGTATTTAAGATATTTTAAACAAAAGTGGTTGTGTTTGAATGTTGGCACGGAGATAACGTATCAGACGCTATTTAAACTTTCGTGACATTTTACAACGATAATTTGTTTATGCATATTTTTCATACTGCAAGTTTCGCAAAAATAGTTGTTCTTGGATATTTTTCTTATACGGATTTTTTTCAACACAGGTATCCTGTAAGTTTATATAGATACTTTGTAAAAAGATAAAACTTGTTTATGTTAAAGGTTAAAAAAGAATACTATCTTTTTTTTTCTAGTCCTTACTCTATTCCAAAAAGAAAGGATCCATTTGATATGCTAGAATGCGAATGTTGAAAATAATGTACTTGGACATTGCATTACGTGCTGAAAATGTATATCTGCGTAGTTAAGAACATATTTTGAAGACAATGGACATTTCAATACAAAATTACCAAGCAAAATCTAGCAAAAACAAATAAATTGTAATATAAACGCAAGAACTCACTTGTCCACGCATACCTTTACTCTCAGGCATCCACGTAACAACGTAACAAAACAATGTATTTATAATCTAGTATATCAGTAATATTTATTAAGATATGGCCAGGCACGATACAGTTTGGATTTTGTAGTTGTAATATGTCTGCAAATAACTCGGATAGTCAGTGTTAACTAACTGGATGAATATGATATTAATTTTAGTAATAAATATCGATCTCTATTGAAATGTTTATTCAACAGTACTTATACTGTATGAAAACATACATACCTAATACAATCTGCTAAACTAAGTGTTTATTCACTTCAAACATGATAGTTCGTGCCGAATTCTCTTTCTGTCAGTGTAGGCAATGTATGTCATTGTAGTCACGCAGGATTGTTTTGTAATCGCCGAAAAGTTCAGAATGCTAAGCCTAATGATAAGGATGATACAACGGCGTCATGTGTTACAACTCCCATTATATGTTACAAATCGGAATTATATGTTACACAATTTTGAAACAAATGAGTGACATCATTTTTTACAAATCCATTGCATTAAGCATTGTATAATGTTTTAATGCAATAAATATATCGTATCGTTTAAATCAACATCATATGTTACAGTGCTTGAAATGTTACAACCCGGCATTATATGTTACAACCTGGAGGAATATCGAAAATATATATGTCTCGTGCCTAAAAGGAAATAATTCCATTCCAAATTAATATAGTTCATAATAAAGTTCATCATTTTGGTCAGCAACAGTAGCTGGGTAAATTGCATCAGCAGCAGCAGTAACAACATAATCCTGCTCATTATCATTATAATGACGATGATGATGATGTTGATTGGAAGATCTCCACCTCACCATCACCATAATCATCATAATCATCATAACTATTATCCTTAGTAACAGCATCAACATTATCATCACATCATCATCATCATTAGCATCATCACAATCATTATTACCACCACAATCATCATCATCACTATCACCGTCTCCTACAACATCATCATCAACATCATCATCATCATCATAACCATCATCATCACCATCATCATCATTATACTAATCACTATTATCATCAGTAATCGCATCAAAATTATCACCACATCATCATGATCATTATCATTTCCACCATCATAAACACCACCTCCATCATAATCATCTATATCACCACTACAACCGCCATCATCATCAACATCACCATCATGATCATCATCATCAACCATCCTCATCATTATCATTAACATTGTCGTCATCATCATCATCATCATCATCACCATCATCATCATGGTCATCGCCATATTCCTTATCATCATCATCATCATCATCAATATAGAAAACAACAGCAACATATTTTCTTTGTATCATGATTGTGTTGCCTTGTTATAGAATATAGACGCTAACCAGTCGGCGATCAAAAAATGGTCTGCGACAAGTCACGCTTAGTCTGCGACTAGTCGGCGATAGATCTTCTCACGACTTGTTTGGTCGGCAAAAGGTCTTCGATGTGGTCGGGAGTTGGTCTGTTATTGGTCGCAGGCTATGTGTAACCAGGGTTTTAATCCCAGGTCGCACATAGCGTGCGACCAACTAACGACTTACTCCCGACCATCAACAACCAGTGGTTGCTGGCGGTCTATAAGAGGTCGTTATCAGGTTGTTGGAGGTCGGCGTCTGGTTGTCAATGGTCGCCGACTGGTCTTCAGACCCATTTTGGTCGCAGATGGTCTTCGATGTTGCATCGAAGACCTTTTGCCGACCAAACAGGTCATGATAAGGTTTTCGTTGGTCTTGCTTATGTAAAATATCTAAGTGTAAAGGGCCATAATTTTGACAAATTTCAAACTAGAGCTAACACACTTGGCCTATAGGTTCAGTTTAATGTGGAGAATACATATTTTCAGTTTAAATGAAATCTCTCAAGCCTTTCATACCTAGCCTGAGAAACTAGCTTACCGAAAAACGTTTACCTAGTACTGACGCCGACGCCAACACCGACGCCGGGGAGAGTATAATAGCTTGCCTTTTCTTCAAAAAGTCGAGCTAAAAATAAAGAGCAAGTGGTTGTCCAGTACACAATAAACGCATAAAAATATACATTAAATTGTAAATTGTAATGGTTACAACAACAACGATATTGATGAGTAATGCTCTATTCGGCAACGCGATTCCTTACTGTGAGATAATATTTTTGAAGATTTGTCTACACGTTTGGATTTAAGATTATTAATGCGTGAGATATTAAATTTGTTATCGATTGTTTTTATGAATTCGATGTTGTTTTTCTCAACATCGTGAAGATGTATGCAAATAGTTGAAGTTCAATGTTTTTATAAGTCATAGAAACACGTACATTTATTAGAAAAACGTATTAACTTTCATAAATAAATGTACCCCTAATAAATGTACGTGTTTGATTGCATGTATATTAAGAAGCATTCAACTTGCATTTGAATGCTTCTTACTAGCCTACTACTATCCTTAAATCCCAAAGATATCGTTATTTCAATAAATGTTATTTCAAATATAGATTTAAATCAAGGAAACGCAACAATTGTCATTGGGGCTGAAGTTGAATACTTGTCTTTGTTGATTATTCAGCAGCACTAAAATGTTAACTTTAGTTTTGCCAGGGTAGTTTAGAAGTTGAAGAAATAGTAGGTATACTTCACGTGTTAAGAAACAAATGTGCGTAGCCAGAGCTAAGGTAGAGAAATCGTTTATATAATTGCTGATCAAGTTATTTGTTCTAAATATAACTTACAAGACTAGCACAGGCTATTTACATTGTTGATGTGTAGTACAGACTTTTCAATACAAAAATAGAACGTTAATTTATTAGGGAAACATTTACTGTATAAGTATCCATAGCCAACCCATTTAAGTTGAAGATGAGTAATTACTTTTACCGATATATGTTAGTTATTTAACGAGCCCGCAGGGCAAGATAAAAAGTAACATATTGAGGTCAACGTGTGCTACAAGCGTTTTATACCATATGTATCAAATGGCAGCTTTCCACGATACCCATCCCTTAGGCGTTTCCTAAACGTCACGTGACGTCTGATATGCTTGGAATGTGTGTAAAGCATGTGTGTCCTTTCCAACTTCTTGCGCTGTCGAATGTGGAAGGATACCTTGAAATAAATAGCGTGCTTATAAAATTATCATAACATTAAATTTTATTAAACTGCACGCTACTTATTGCACGAAAAGCTTGCATATTATGCCATGCCCGCCAGTTAATGTTCTTATATCACAGTTATTTAACAAAAACAATCTATAAAATATGGTATACATCGTAATTTTAATTAATGACGCTATTATACCGGTTGTTTTTTTTCAGATGAAATATTTCGATTGAGCATGGCAGGTGTACGAGTAATGATAATTGTACTCGTCATATGTAGTGAGGCGTTTTTAAAAGGTATTTGGTTATTTGCATTACCAAATATAAAATGAGGTTACAATCCCCATCAAATTCGTTTAATAGTATATCTTAAGCGTTTTACTGGCACTTTTAAAATCTAAAAATTCTACAACACGGATAAATGTGAATTTTAATTATTTTTCAATATGTAAGATATATAGTTTTTAGTCAATTTGCCCTTTTTAAAATGTTACAATTTTACTATATACTTAACAATTGTACCTTACACAAGTATTACAAAAGCGAACTGACACAAAAGCATTAAAGATTATGTCGTAATGTCGTTTATAAATATGTAGCAATAAAACTACACAACCGTCTGTGCTAGTGGTAAGCAAAACAGGCTTCTGATTCGTAGGGTCCAGGTTGGGAATCCGTTTTTCTTGCTAAAGCTTTTCTTGACAGAATTTACAGTGACCACTAAACCGTGAATTGATACGTACTATTGTACTCATGTGTATCCTTAGAGTTGTGTATAAGTCCAGAATAAGACAAATAGTACTGTATCTTAACCATAGGTTTGATCCAATAAATGTGATAAACGGTAAATATTGTGACCCAGACGAGTATTACGTAATGAGGTATTTTATTCACACACATACTCATTGTACTGAAAAGACTCTTATATAAATCTTCGTCTCAATGCCTCTATTATTTCACAGAGATCGAGCTTGTAAAGCACTTAACAGAAATAGGAAATATAAATGTTACACACCACGGACAAGTTGTATCCTATCTCAATGTCAGTTATGATCCAAGCAATGTGATAGACGGTAAATATGGTAGTCCCGACAAGTGTAGCTGCTGTGCTGCGTTAACAAGACCAGCCTGGATTTACATTGACCTGGAAGAGCCTCATCCGTTTAATTGGATAGAGCTTGTGGGAAGAACCGATAGCGTTCACTGTAAGTAGTTTCTCTTGTTGCCATACGAATATCGATTTCAATCTTTATGTTATCATTCCATTAAAAGTTGTGTGGATTTAAATAATTAGATATCAAATAAACGTCTTTTTCAGCGACACAGTTTACCTATCTGCAAATAACAATCGATACTGGATCGGCAGGCAAAGAATCATTTCCAATATCTCCTGTTAATAACACTTTTATAGCAAACGCATCGAATTCGCTTCAGTTTGTCAGGTCAATAAATGTGTCAACGACTATGAGTTTTGCAGAAGACAATGTCATGACACTTTGCGAAATAAAGATATTTCAGAACGGTAATGTACATGTATATCCTTATTACCATAATTTAATACTTGCATTTTTGCTTATGGCTGTCGAAAGCTCATTGTACTATGTAGTGGATTCGTGTCTTCAATCGCTTGCTGTTTTTATTTTTTCCATTTGAGAAAGATTCCTGCCGTAATATCAGTAATGTTGTTGACCTGATTTAAATTGTTAATGTAATTCATGGTGCATTTAGTGAACTTAACATCACAATCGTCAACATGGAGCACGTGTGTGTCAGACAACGCTATAAATGGATTGCAATTCATGGATGAATCCTCAATTTGCCACACATGCAGTGCGACAGATAGCATTTTAGCACCGTGGTGGGAACTAGATCTTGGTTATATAAACCTAATTGGAGCCATTTTCATCGCAGGCAGAACAGGTAATGCATTTCTTTTAGTACTTTTATTACTGTATTGTATGTGTTTCCACGTTCTGCTTTTAATGTTAGTGCCGGGTTGTTTTTGTAAGTAGTTAATATCATCGTTTATCGGAGTGTATTGTTATTTATTGGAGTTTAGGATTCCAAACCACTGTTTATTAGCCGGTAAACAACGAAACATTTAACTTATTTTTTTAAAGCACACGATTCTGTGTTTGTTTCGACACATGTCGTAGATTCATTTTGTTATATTTCACAATGCTTCATCATATCACAACATTTGATTATTATTTACATTTAGCATTAATTTATTTACTGGATTACAGTTTCAAATTCAGATTTAGTTCACAATCAAACAGCAGATAATGCCTTAAAAAAACTTTGAAGACACTTAAACCTTATGTGGAAAACGGAAAACTGAACATTTAAATCGCGTTTATTTATCAAGAGAAAACAATTAAACATTGCAGCAAATGTGTGCAGTACTTTATTTGACAGACAGCATGGAACATGCGGTTTATGAAATGGCATTCCATACAACATTATGACCCTCTATGTATGGCGTGTATATGCAGATTGTGTATGTGTTGACTCAAGTGTAAGATTGTATACTGCACTCTGTGTTGTGATGTTTTTATAAAACGAACCTATATTGAAATTAACATATTTACTTTCCCGACTTTTACAAAAAAGGCAGCAATGCTTTCATTCAGTGTTACCCCGGGGCTAGCATCAACTGATGCGAGCTACGCTGCAAAGTCATAAGTGTACAGTATGACTCCATACATTATTTCAATATTGCTGTTCATCGTTTTGTTAGAATACTAGTGCCCAGAGTGAAATGATCGGGGTTCACACAAATGTAATATGTTGGCGTCGCGTAGAAATGTGGTACCTTAATGGGCAATGCACATGGTACACGCGTCAATAAAAATGATCGGTATATTTTGTCATTCAGGTTGTATTATTTTCTGATCTGGGTCAACAATAAGCTGAGGATCATTGCAAGTTGTCAGTTTATGTTATTGTTTTATTGGTGAACTGCTTTATTTTAATATAGAAAATCAATATAATTGAAAATGCTATTCTGACACCACCATCATGGTGTGAACTCATGACTGAGTAATTCCATGACGGTCTAGTCGTATACGGCCCATATCTTTCAAATTGAAAGACTATGCCAAGACGTGTTTATGCTCTATAGATTTATTTAAATGTGCATTAATAGTCAAACGTAAATAAAGTATGTTTTTATCATATGCTTCTCAGTTAATTTCCACCATGGATATTTGTTGGTTTCGGTGAATGGTCGAATATTTATTTCACTCGTGATCATAGAAAATAATATTTTCACTAGTGGCTACGTCACGCTTGAAAATACGTTTTTCTATAACCACTCGATAAAATTCGATCATTCACCAAAATCAACACATCTCCATATATTTTGCTTATCGGTAGTTCAGTTACAGTAATAAATTTATTGTTATCAATTTAAAGATTTCAAATACATTATATATACCACTTGTGCACAATAATGAAATATTAAAAACTGATTATAAATTTGCACGTATACATACAAGTTGTGCTAATACTATGTTTAAATATAAAAACAACAACTTCACTTAACACACGTAACAGTTCCACGACAATACAATTGTGCTGCTGTTTTAATACGGCCGTCATCGCAGACTTCTTTTTTCGGCGTAGCTGTCTAAGATAACGTTGACCTAGATGTATTGCGATTATTATGCAGCTGGATTCTTGAATGCCAATAGAATTGGGCAAATTTTCTAATTTCACAGTGTACGAACGCACCTGTATCAATTCCGGAAGTCGGCGCCGAGTAGGCATACAGTTGTGTTGTGGATGGAACTGTCACGTGGATTATCAAATTTGTACACACAAGATTTAAATTATATATATATATTCCATTTAATGTAGGGTCGTTTATATATGATTGTGATCAATTATTGTTACTATAAAGTCGAACTTTGTTTAAAAAACTGTATCAAATCGAGCTGCTGTTTTTTGTGGGTTTTTTTTCCAAAATTTTATTAACACGTATATTTTGTAACATAAACTAAATAAATTGTAACATTTGTTATTCGGGTCAGCAGTATTTCATTTACACATATAGTTCACCGTTGCCCCATAAATGTTCCAGATGTATTAATTTTATAATTGGATGTTTTTGGGGACGACGGATTCTTTGCGACTGTATGCCTAATTGCATATTAACCGTATCCTAATCGTAATTTTCGTTTTGAAAACTGTATGCCTATCGTCAATACTGTATGCCTAGTCGCACCGTTATTGTACATCTGACTGAATGCCTAATCACGCTGTATGCATAACTGAAACATTAATTTAGTTTATATATAGTGAAATTAGTTTATTTAGGTTGAACAGTCAATGAAAACTTGAATACATATATGTACATTTGACCCATAGTTGATTTAGTCTACGCAAACGCCATTAAAAATATCGTTTGTCGTTTGTGTTTCGACGTGATTAAACCATTTGATCGTGTTCACGCTCTTATCTTGAACAAAGAAAATTATATTACATATCGTGCATACATGTACACTCTTTAATCATTTTTAATATACTATATTAGAAAAATTAAATGTTCGTATTGTCATCTAATAAGCTTGTCGTCTGCGCATTAATATAGTAAATCAACCTCAAATATTTTACCCGTACTGGACTAATTGTTACATATCATTACGTAGATCTTGTAAACTGTAAATAACACTGGATGTTTACATTTCAAGAATGACTTCAGTCCACATATAAACGTGTGTGTGCCCGTTGTGTCTACACCGGTCTGTCTCTCAGACCTGTGTACTCACGCTCTATGCATTATGGGTATGCGCTACTTTCCAGCATAGCTCGCAATGGTTGATTTAACTTCGCATTGAGGTTAGATACCAGTGAATCTATGTGTTTCTTTCCGTTTTACATTCGAAATATTGCCTTTTACTCGAGTTTCTTTTTTTCTGCTATTAAAATAACTAAGCAATGTCAGACATGCCTTTTGTGATTATTTATAATATTCTCTGTGTGTTTTTAGAATTTTTTTGTGCATTGCTTTGGAGGCTAACTTTAAAGATGAGCTTTTTGGGTGTGTTAACTGTGGCTTTTGTCGAAATATGACTGCCAAAACCCTAGTTTCTATCGGTGTTTGCATTCAAGTCAGACGCATTTTTTTAGAAGTAGCATGCCATACATTTTTATTGCAATTTTCGGAAGAGGAAAGATAAATCTTTTAACAGACACCAAGATTGCACAATCTGAAATCTGAAAGTTCGCCGTTTTATAATGAAACCCTATGGGAATTGGATTTACTGACATCTAACCTTGAATTTTCACACACAACGAAAGTGAAAGAAGCTTGTTATATTAAACACGCTAAACAGCGTTCAACACAAACTACTGTTATTTGATTTAACATAAATATATTCTACTACCAGTATAAACTGAATATTAGACTGATACATTGTATCATAATGTCATTTCATGAAACAACTTTCATGCGTTGGATTACTTAATGCGTAAGCACATTTCGCCGTTTGGGGCGAAACAATGCGGTTAAGTAAAGAGGCTTATCGTGTGACGTCATCCTCTGTGTATAGAATGGTGTGTGCCATATTACTGAAGTTGCATTAAGGGTATAGTCGAATGCGACTAACATACAGTTAAAATGTGTTGTGCAAGTAGACATACAGTACACGATTCGAGAAATGTTCATTTGTAGCCAAATAAACAGGTTTACGAATACATCTCGTTATTGCAAAATGTTACCATAATAAATATGTAATTATTATATCTGAAAAAAGCCTTTCGGACATATATTAACAATTACTTGCCATATAACTAAAGAAACGATTAGGGTACAGTCCAAATGCGACTTACACACAGTTTCTGCATTGCTTGATTTTTTTCTCAATAGTTCTCTAAAGAGAATGTCTATTGATGAAAACCACATGCAATTTGGAACTATGCTGGGTGAATAAAAAGACGTTGCACGTACCTTTCCTTTTGATTTTAAGAGAAATCACTCCCGACAATATCCAATATCAATGCAAACTTACAACAATGGTTTAATGTATACCAATAACTGTTGCATACTTTTGGGGATTACAATTTACATAATTGTCTACATAAGCGGTTAAAATAAAGTAATTAACATATATTCGACATACACTTAATAACTGAAACATAATTACGAGCAATTTTACTCATTATGTCATGATCAGAATGTTATATTAATTCACATAATGAAATGACTATTATGTTTAGCTTACATAATCGGCGCGCTCTATAAATAGTAATTACAATGCTACAATTCACGGGGAAACACGAGCTTAACAGGCAACATTTTATGCAATGTTGTCTGTTAGGCTCACGCCACGTCTGCATGTCAATAGTGTTAATGTTTCTTGTGACAAGAACAAACTATAAAGTGGTAAATTTCTGGTAATTTTCTGATAAATAAGCAAAACATATTCTAGCGTGTACAACACACACCAGCAGGAGAGTGAATCGTTCTAAAAATAGCGCATAGTACAGCTTTGTTAATAAACAAGTATCAATTACTTTACTTAACATCATGTTTAACATCAGTTACGTAGCATGAATACACTATGTGCAATACTAATAATACATATAGTATATTATTTAACATAACTATGTACACTTGTCTTACATATATAATACTTTATATTTATTCCCGATATTATTTTATGACTTTGTTAATTTATTTAATATCCCTGACCAATTCATGTATCAATTATGTTTAGGTAAATCACTAGTATTTATGTCATTCATGTATATCTGGTGAAAACATGGGCGGTATATGATCGGTTGGTTCACGGTTCAGCTATTAATAATGACTGAGTTTATATCAAATTCATTATGTGGGCCGATACGTATTCTTATGGTGTCCTAGACAAATCTAGCGTCTGAGATGTCTCATAGTAGGGACCGAAATATCTGGGGTCCGAAAAGTCACGTAACCGTCATCTTGGTTCTCTTCTATAATATTTAGGGCAAAAAGTGACATCTCAATATTAATTTCAACGCCGATTGTCTTTTGTAAAGACAGTTCTTTTTAGTTATAGTCATTAGTTATGACTTTCAAGAAAACGCGCATATATTCACCAAGAATCTAACATGCTTGAAAGATTGGTCTACTTTACATATAATTATATTTTATATGTATGTATTTACTGATTATAGGCTAGACGCTTTGTGTTAGATTTTTTTCTAAAATATTTGTCGAAGTTTTGATTTGTCTACTTTACATATACATCGAAACGAAAAGTAAATTAAACGAGCCACAAAAAGTTTAAATAGGTGCATGTGTATATTTTAAGCTAACTGTATCAATCATTTATCTTTTAGATAACAAGGTCACGGGTCAGAGTCAATTTCTTGTAGCTTACTTAAGTAACGAAACAGTAACATCGACACAATCGGGTGTTGCAGTTAATACTGCATCTATTAGTACCAATATTAGCGTCACTCTACAACCACCAAGACTCGCCCGCTACATAAACATTAGGCATAATAACGCTTATACGGTGATCACTTTGTGCGATGTCGTCGTCTATACGGGAGGTACGTTGTTCTGGTAAAGAATAATCATGTGGTCTGATGCAATATACAGTATCCACTGTCTTGAGTAGCTGTGTGTAGTTTGGTCATTAACAAACTAACAAAAAGAAAACACAATACATACATCAGCAACTGTGTCTTAACTTAAACGCATATAAGTGTATAATACATTATCACAGCGACCGAAAATAACATAAGCATAATAATTGGAATAGTCTTGTAAGACGTTGATATTTAGAAACTTGATTTTTATGGGACTATGCCTATGAATAATTATGACTGTTTTCGATACAAAATGAAAACCCAAAGTCGGTATCTAATTAATGACATACACCTACATATAATGTGATAATTATATTGTTGAAAGCTAGAAGTACATGATAATATAATATAATAAATGGTGCCCGCTCAACGGTGGTCATTGTCCAGATGTTAGTTTTTAACAGCTGAATAATACACATAGCCACAAGTGCAAACGCGAATCTCTTATATGAACCTTCTAAAACATTACATCATTTATGTTTACTTTCATTATATGCTAATAGTATTATCTTAATGTCGGGTTGTTTTATGGTTTTATGTTGTTAATATCCTGTGCTATGACCTGTTACGGAATAGTCCAACATTTTTAAACACATAGTTCTTTCTTGCAACTGTATTGATACAACTTCTTCTGCGTTATATAAGTGAATAGTACTGTTTTGCATTTGTATTCAACGAAGTAACTGCTGATTGGTAGATCATATATTGTTCTGCAGATTGTCCTAACGAAACATTCGGAGATCGATGTTTGCGAACATGTCATTGTGCAAATCAGTGCAATTCGGTTACTGGATATTGCAAGAAATGTTTACCGGGTTGGAGGTCACTAACATGTGAACAAAGTAAGCTTGCCTATGCATTAAGTAGGTAAATAGGGACACGCATAATGTTATGCTTGAATAATGTATATAACATTTGTTTATCCTATTACTGTCCAAAATCGAACATTAAGTGTCAAGCGACGTTAATACAACCAAATGTACATTATTTACATATACAATTAATTGGAAAAAAAACTGAACTTAACCCTCAAAATAAACCTATTATAGCGATACTTGGTCAAAACGTTAAAACGGTATACATACATTTCATGCTGTTTCCTTTTTTTCAAGAATGTCTTGAAGGAATGTTCGGAGAAAGCTGTTCCAGTAGCTGTAGCGGGAACTGTCAAAACAACGCCACATGCGACCACGTGACTGGTGAATGTCCAAATAGGTGTAAATCTGTGTATGATTACAACAAAGATAGCACGTGTAACGCCAGTAAGTAGTTTGTTTATGTGATATAACTTTGATTTAATATTTATTTCGTATATTCGATTTATACACATATGCATATACAACATGTTAGCATAATTTAAATAGGAAAACGAACAGGAAATATATGTAGACTTAAGTCATAGCTTTACTACAATTACTAAGTAACGCAATTATTTACTCCGATTCATACGTCGATATGGCTTTAGTATTGATCGTTTTATTAAAAGATCATGCGTTGCCTTAATTCATGTTTTTAATCTGATACAGTAATGAATAACATTAACAAACACAAAGTTATCACACAACTGTACGGAATTACGATTGAATTTATTTACAATTATTTATGAAGACATGAATCAGAATTATCAAAACAAGCCATTTGATATCAAGAACGTGTACTTGTATTACTTGTAATCGTCATAAATCACAAAAACACTCATTTTAAAATATACCACATACACGCTGTCTGATTATTGGAATGACGCCACCAATGGAAAAGTAAATCACGCAAACTCAATTTCTATGATTTCCAAATAAATTCACTTCAGTGAATTAAGAGGGATCACTTCATGTTTAGTTACAAATACGTATACCACTAGTGAAAATACGTGCAAACACGGTATATGTACATTTCTATTGTTTTCTTTTTTTCAAGAATGTCTTGAAGGAATGTTCGGAGAAAGCTGTTCCAGCAGCTGTAGCGGGAACTGTCAAAACAACGCCACATGCGACCACGTGACTGGTGAATGTCCAAATAGGTGTAAATCTGGGTATGATTACAACAAAGATAGCACGTGTAACCACAGTAAATAGTTTGTTTATGTGATATAACTTTGATTTAATATTTAGTTCGTAAAATCGATTTATACACATATGCATATACAACATGTTAGCATAATTAAAACCGGAACACGAACAGGAAATATATGTAGAATTAAGTCATAACTTTACTACAGTTACTAAGTAATGCAATTATTTACTCCGATTCATACGTCGAAATGGCTCTAGTATTGATCGTTTTATAAAAGATCATGCGTTGCCTTAATTCATGGTTTGAATCTGATACAGTAATGAATAACATTAACAAACACAAAGTTATCACACCAACGTACGGAATTTCGACTGAATTTATTTACAATTATTTATGAAAACATGAATCAGAATTATTAAAACAAGCCATTTGATATCAAGAACGTGTAATTGTATTACTTGTAATCGTCATAAATCACAAAAACCTCATTTCGAAATATATCACATACACGCTGTCTGATTATTGGAATGACGCCACCAATGGAAAAGTAAATCACGCATACTCAATTTCTATGATTTCCAAATAAATTCACTTCAGTGAATTAAGAGGGATCACTTCATGTTTAGTTACAAATACGTATACCTCTAGTGAAAATATGTGCATTTCTTTTTTTTTCTTTTTTATGCAAGAATGTCCTGAAAGAATGTTCGGAGAAAGCTGTTCCAGTAGCTGTAGCGGAAACTGTCAAAACAACGCCACATGCGACCACGTGACTGGGGGATGTCCAAACAACTGTAAACCTGGGTTTGATTACAACAAAGATAATATGTGTAACGCCAGTAAGTAGTTTGTTCATAATCACCATAATTGTAAATATTCTAAATAATTGCATGTGAAGATTGTAAGACCAAGTTTATGACTGGAATACTGATATATTTTGTGGTGTCGAAATATATATAGACACCACCGCCATAATCACCATAATTGTAATAACTCTCAATAATTGACTGTGAAGATTGTAAGACCAAGTATATGACTGGAATAATGATACATTTTGTGGTGGTAGTGGTGTCTTATATTTCTTATAGTTAGGTTATAATAATTGCCTATGAGCATTGTAAGACCAATTGCATGACTAGAATAATGATGTTGGTGGTTGTGGTAGTGGTGTCTTATATATCTCATAGTTATATTTAGAATAACGATGATGATGTTAGTGGAACCTTACATTTCTCATGGTAGGGATTGCACGACATAGTCTACACTTTCAATTATGATGAACGTTGTGGTGGAAGTTGTGTCTTATATTTCACATAGTAAGGTTATAATAATTGACTGTGAGGATTGTAAGACCATCTCTATGACTATAATCATGATGATGGTTGTGGTTGTATAAGTGGTGTCTTTGTTTTTCTCTTAGTTTGCTCATTATAATTATAATTGCATGTGAAGAATGTACGACAAACTCTATGACTAAAATAATGATGATGATGGTGGTGGTGTCTTATATTTCTAATGTTTACCTGTAGGTTATAACAATTACCCTTTAGGATTGTAAGACCAACATATTGACAATAATGATGATGATGCTGGTGGATGTGTCTTTTGTTTTTAATGGTTAGGTTATAATTATTACCCGTGAGAACGTTTTGATTATTATGATGATGTTGATGATGGTGGTGGTGGTGTCTTATATTTCTCATGGTTAGATTATAATAATTGCCTATGAGGATTGTAATACCACCTTACTGCTTACAATAATGATGATGATGGTAGTTATGTCTCATATTTCAAATGTTAAGGTTATAATAAATACCCTTGACAATAGTCCGATTGATTTAATGACTACAACAATGATGATTGTGGTGGTGGTGTCGTATATTGCTCATGGTTAGGTTATTAATATTACCCGTGAGGTTGTAAGACCAGTTCTTTGACTATAATGATGCTGATGCTGATGGTGGTGGAGTCAAATATTTTTCTTGTTTAGGATATAATTACTACTCGTGAGTATTGTTGGACCAACTCTTGGACTATAATGATGATGGTGTTGGGCGTGTCTTATATTTCTCATAGGTTATAATTATTTTCCGTGAGGATTGTGAGACCAACTTATTAAATAAATTACTGCTGATGGTGGTGGTTTCTTCTATATATCATGGTTAGGTTATTATAATTCCGCATGATGATTGTAAGAACAACTTATTGACAACAATACTGATGATTCTGATGGTGGTGTGTTATATTACTCATGGTTAGGTTATAATAGTTCCCGTTAGGATTGTAAGACCAACTTGTTGACTATAATGATTATGATGATGGTGGTGGGTGTCTTATATTTCTCATGGTTAGGTTATAATAATTACCCGTGAGGATTGTAAGACCAACTTATTGACTACAATAATGATAGTGATGGTGGCGGTTGTGTCTTATATTTCTCACGGTTAGGTTATTATTATTACCCACGAGGATTGTAGGCCAACTTATTGGCTACAATAATGATGATGTTGGTGCTGATGTGTTACATTTTTGATAGTTAGTTTAATTATTACCCATGATGATTGTAAGAATAACATATTGACTACAATAATGATGATGGTGGTGGCGGTGTCTTACATTTCTCATGGTTAGGTTAAAATAATTACCTGTTAGTATTGTACGAACAACTTATTGACTACAATTATTACGATGGTGGTTTCTTATATTGGTAAGGTTATGTCATAAATTGCTTGTGATAATTGTAAGACCAATTCTAGGACTATAATAATGATGATGGTGGTCGACGTGTACTGTATAATAAGATGGTAAGGTTTTGATAATTGCCTATGAGGAATGAAGACCAATTTGATCAGAATTATAATGACAGCGGTATTCTGTTAAAATGTTTTTAGAGACATATAAACTACGAAACCATATAAATTGGCATATGTACTTTGAAAGTCAGTAATGTATGAATGTGCAATGTTTGGTTGTTTTTTTTTAAAAACTTTACTTCAACCACAACTTTGTTTTAATTATTTGTTAATGCTATACATTGTATGAACAATACTAAACCACAATATTATATTTGGTTACAATTCATTTAATTTATTTAATATTAATAACTAACTTGTTCTTTTGTAATTGGATATATGACTACCCAAAAGCAATAAATTAAACGTAGTATCAACACACACTTTAGTATGGTATGGTTTAGTATGGTATTCACCCATCTACGAATTATATCACATAGTTAAGATACCTTTTGGACAGTTTACTATTGCTTATACGATACGGCCGACATGTTCTTCTGATGTATACGGTTTTGTGTATTTTTCATCAAGTACATCTATCAATATCATTTATATTTAGTTGTCTTTTCATCCAATGTTCATTGATAATTTAGTTTGTGGATTGATTAAGAACAATTGTTTTGTGACCATACAGCCGACAGGATGCTTTAAAATTCAACATAATTTCAACCATAAAAGATAAAGGTTCGTGGTTTAGGTTTTCTAAGCCTCGCACAATAAACTTATTTGTATTCGACACTAACCGAGTATTCACTATATTGACACTTAAAAGTTTCACACATTTACTGTTTTACACGTCAAGCATAAGATGGAGTTAAAGTATTGTAAAACACATCTATTTAGCCTTATAAGAGGCGGTACACTTTATCCTAAATTGGTACGCTGCGGCAATGGGACGCTGAATCCTGCAACTTATTCAAAACATCAAAACAACGACATACATGTAGAGTAAATAAATGATAAAATGAACGAATACAGACATATAAATATTATTTGTGTCTTTTATTCGGTAAACTATTATACCTCATTAAATAGGTTATAAACTACTAACTTATAATAATGACGGGAAATGCACTCTGTCAAATACTCCCCCTGTCCATGAAATGACGTCTCGTCATTTAGTCAAATATAAATATTAACCTCACTGTCCATATAAAAACATAAGATTGTCATTACCCAATATAACCAAACCATTGTGTCAAAACCTAGTTGCAACAGTCAAATTCCTCGCCATTGTTACCCACCGTTGACCACGATATTAAGAACATTGTCTTCGACAACAGTCAGTCCATTATCATAACTGATTACAAGTACACGCCCCTTTTAGGAATCAAACTCAAAACCTCAGGTGAGATATGCTTTTATAAAATTAAGTAAATGACATACAATGTAGTGCATTAGTTTTCGTCATACTTACCTCCAACACATGCTCAATGGCTTAGTCATGATGTACTGACAAAATTAAAACTATACTTACCAATATAATCAGCCCAATGTATGTACACATCTCTAATCCAAGTTATAAGTACATTTAGCATACAAAAGTAATACTTACCAAATCATTTATTTAATCAAATAGATGTTAACTATATCAAGAGTATGTAGTATAATATAAAAACAGTCAAGCATACATATGGATAAAAGTTAATAAAACATATGACTACATTAAATACATCATTGCATAACAACATTAATAATTTTCTGTACCACATCTGAATCAATCTCTTCTAATACTCCTGATGACAGTATAACATCTAATGCATGGATCTTGTAATTTCTAGTTCTAACTACCATCTGATTTATCTGATAATCATGATATCTGACAGGTGGTTTTCTCACCCTTGAAGATCTACGTGGTAGTGGTTTTGGCTTAGCTTGTACTTCAATAATATCACTTGTCTTAATACCTTGTATACCATCTGTAACCCTATCTACGTGTACATCAACTTATACCTCATGACTACCACTTTCATCATCTGTTACTGTCTCCGTATCATCACTGTTTTCTACTACTTCTAAAGGATCAACCTGATTGTCTATCTGACTACCTTGACCTTGACTACTAGTATCGGTACGTTTCTTCAATATAACTCTAGGTTTTAGTTTAGGATGCGCATCCTCATTTTGTTTAAACTACCTAGTCCATCTTTGTTTATCTCAGACCCATGGGCTTTTCCACTCTCATATGTACAAAGTACACAATCATCATTATCATCATCATTATCATCATTATCACCATAATTATCACGATCATCACAATCACCTACTTTATCAGTATTAGTGACATCACTATCTACTAACCTACTATCTACATTTTCATCTACTCTATGCTGACTATCATTTGGAACTGTTTTGACACTTCCATCGACTACTCTAGAAACATCATCTACACTATCTTGACTACTATCATCATTAGTTTCTACAGGGTACAAATGATTACGGTGTATTGTACGTTCCATTCCTGTCGGTGACCTTATCTTGTACACTGGAATATCTTTCCTTAATTGTTCAATAACTGTGTAAGTTTCCATCTCAAACTTAGCAGCTGTTTTATGTTTATTCTCATGAAACTGGGTTTTTAACAGCACTTTGTCACCTGCCAACAGTTTTGCTGCTTATGCTTTTCTGTCATAATCAAACTTCTGCTTGAGTCTTGCAGTATCTGCGTACTGTTTTGCCAAATCATGTGAGTGCTTTAGCCTATCTTTCAGCTGATCTAAATATTGCTTAGGTAATTGATTTGTGTTATTGTCTATTTCTGCAGATTCAAATGTGGAATCAATAGGTAGTTTGGGGGTCCTGCCAAACATCAACTCAAAAGGCGATATTTTGGTACTTTCATGCCTGGTACAATTGTAAGCATATACCAAAAATGGGATATGTGCTTTCCAGTTTGGCTTTTTGTCCCGATCAAGTGTCCCGAGCATATTTAACAATGTCCGGCTCCATCTCTCTGTACCACCATTGCCCATTGGATGGTATGGAGTTGTCATTGATTTCTTTATTCCCATCAAGTTGCATTATTCTTTTATCAAATCGGATTCGAAATAGGCTCCTTGGTCAGTATGTAGAGTTGTTGGGATGCCATAATTCACAGCACAATTATTATAAAATGCCTCCGCTGTTGTTTTCGCTGTTTGATTGTGCGTTGGAACGGCTAACGCATATTTGTAAAGTGGTCTGTGATAACAAGAATGTTACCATAGCCTTTGATGGTTCTAATGTAAGATAATCCATAGACACTAGCTCACATGGATATGTTGTTACTATATTTACAAGTTCACTTTTGATGTTTGTAGATGTTTTTCTTACAAGACATCTATCACACTTTGACACCCAAGATTCCACATCTATGTTCATGTTTGGCCAGTAGTATCTTTCTTTTAAAAGTGATAATGTCCTGTCTCTACCTGGGTGGGTTAGTTGATCATCAAGTCCTATCAACACATCTTTTCTAAATGCAGATTCTAAAACTAATTGTCTTCTTGTTTTTTGTCATTATCTTTCATTTCTCAGTACAGTATTCCTCTATTTATTTTCATGTTGTTAAACTGTTTTCTGATACATTTGTTCTCTTGAGTGTTACATTGATAAATGGTTGGCAATAGCTGATCATTCAATTATCCACTTTTCAATCAAATGATAATTCCTCTCAGCAGTTCTTATCTGTCTCATTTCAACTTGAGCCATAGGCTGGCCTGGCATATCAGTATCCTCCACTTTATTGACATTACATGTTATAGTCTCAATATATGGTGGCATGGCAGTGGAACCACAAATGGCTTTAACTATTGGATCATCAATTCTAATGATTTCCATTCAATTTGTATCAGTGACATGCGTGTATCTACTCATTCCGTCCGCATCTGCATTTTTCAATCTTGGTCTATAATGAATTTCATAGTTGTATTTTCCCAATGCTGATGCCCATCTTTGACCAGTCGCGTCCAGTTTCGCATAAGTCAATGGATTGCTGTCAGTGTATACTTGAACATCATGTAACGCTAAATAATCTTTAAATGTTTTCGTTAATCGCCCACTTCAGAGCCAAAAATTGTAACTTAAAGGCTGAATAGTTCTTTTCTGATTTGGTTAATGATCTGCTAGCATAGGCAATTACTTTACCATCCTGGTACAACACAGCACCTAGTCCAGTTCCACATGCATCAGTATGCAATTCAAATGTCTTTGTAAAGTCAGGATATACAAGAATTGATGGTAAACTTAATACTTTTTGTCAAGTTATGAAAAAATAGCCTGTTGAGTTTCAGTCCAAGACCATGATTTCTGAATTTGTGTGTACCTTTCTTTGTTGATGAAGGATGTAACAAGTCACTCAATGGTTTGGTAATCTTTGAAAAGTATTTTATAAATCTCCGATAATAACCGACAAATGCTATAAAATCTCAGCTCATCTGCATTCTGAGGAGTTGGCCACTTTCTTATTTTATCTATCTTTTTGCAGGGTCTGTCTCTATTGCTTCACTGCTGACGACATGTCCAAGGAAAGGAAATGTACTTTACGTTGTACCAAATGTTCGGATCTCCCAGACATTCCTCCATAAGCCGCTGATAAGTTGCAGGACTATTAGAA
The DNA here is from genome assembly GCA_027627225.1 of Congeria kusceri. NCBI lineage: Eukaryota > Metazoa > Mollusca > Bivalvia > Myida > Dreissenidae > Congeria > Congeria kusceri. Next base: position 63,236,253 of record CM051025.1, on the reverse strand, counting down.
AGCGCAAACGGCATTTTATTAAAATCGTAGAAATCCAACGGTCCTACTGTGAAAGACGTTCTCTCTTTATGATTTCTAATTTCATCTACCATGCCTTCTGGTATGCGTCTATGTCGCTGCTTGAAGGGCGTGTTATCGGTGAGATCAATTCTGTGTTGAATCAAATTGCAATTACATATATCATCTTCACTTTTGGAGAATACATCAACATGTTTCAGTAGCAAGTCCTTAATTTGTTGAGTTTGTTCTTTATTCAATTGTTTACTTTCATCAATGTTCAAATTGCTAATTGTATTTTCATGTATTTTCTTTTTATTATTCAGTATTTCATCTCCAATAACAACTTGCTGTAATTCCCAAATAATAGTTTTCGGTGCTATTACCACACTATTTGTAGTCAAATTTGAAATATTAACAATCACAGGTCCATTTTTTCCATAGCTGTAATTTACAAGTCCCGGAGGAATATCCACAAAGTCAGGTTATGCGGTTTCCACTGTCTCAGTTTTCACAGCAGAATAAATCCTTGAAGATTCAGCTGATTTCAACAATGCCATTATATCGTTATTGCGTTTGAGTTCTTTGTCCCTTATATGTATACACCTAAATGCCCAAAACTAAGGTGTGTGAAGTTTAGCCTTTTGTAAAAATTGTTGGCCAAAATTTTCTTTACACTCACTTAAAAATTCAGACAGTATATTTGTATCTAAAATAATAGGTGTTTTCCAAGAATAATTGGTATCTGCAGTTACTAAAAACAAACAACTAATAGGCTTTGCCTCAGGAAGCCCATCACTAACTTTAAATTCAGCTTCAATATACCCTGTGTATGAAGGTTCAGGACCATCTGCACATTCTATATTTAAAATACTATCCAAAGGTTTTAAAGTACAATTTAAAGTTTCTTTCAGAAATGATTCAGAGACTGCACTAATACAGCTACCACTGTCCAACAAAGCTTTAATTTAAATTTCATTAATTGTAATATTGACTTCATTAGTTTCTCCAACTAATTTTGGGTCTTGGCAATGAAAGCACTTAAACCTTTAGGCATTCATGTTGCATATGTTCTTTCTCGTTACATCAATAGCAGGTTGGTACGAAGGTTCTCCAACTAACAGGTCTTCTGGGTTGGAATCAAAAATTGCCTCGACCATGTCCTCTGTACGGTACATCACCTCGGTATCTTCCACCTCTGTTGATGTTGTATCTTCCGGATCTAAATGTGTAACGCAATGGCTGTTGTTGTTGTCTTTCATAGTCTCCATATTGTTGATAATTAGTAGATTCTTGTGAGTTTTGTTGTCTCAATTCTTCTCTTTCTTTCTCCATCCTATCCATTCTCGAAATCAGCTTTTCTAACAAAGACTTCATCTCTTCCATGTCTGTCTGTTTATTGCCTTCCATATTAACTGCAGCGTTGCATTTCTTCTGATCTGGTCGTTCGGCTTTCATGTCTTGTTCTAACTTCCGCAATTCAATTTTAAATTTATCGTAATCGCTGATTGTGTCGAACGTGTAGGCTGCTCTATGTTTCATCTTCTTCTTTAGTCCTTGGTAAACAACACTCTTCAGACTATCTTCATCTCGCATCTGTAAACCTCCTAGACTAATGGCCTGAATGAAAATTTCCTAAACTCTTGATATAAATCCAAATATGTTTTCACCATCTAGTTGTTGACAGGCACAACATTTTCGAAGTATGGTCTCCTTAGTGTCAATAGCTCCAAATGTACATTCAAATTTCTGTATTACTTTCTGTACACTGACCCCTGGACCTAATCTGCTCAAAATATCTCCGGCTGTCCCCATCAGAGATCTTCTAAGTCCAAGCATGATCTGTTCTTCACTAAATATCTTCTCAGATATCAGAGATTCCAATTCAAACTTGAATGTCGACCAGGTTACTTCTCCTTTTCCTTCATCGCCATAAAATTTTGACAGTTTATGGAAATGATATGATGCCCGATGTTGTGATTTCTGCTCCTTTACATCTTGTTTCCCTGTGTCTTGACTTTTGTTCCAATTCTCATCTTGATATTCTGTTTCTTCATCTTCCATCATCAACTTCAACAACTGTTCTTTACTTAATTTCGGGCTCTTCAACTTCGTTGCACGAAATGCATCTAACAACACTTTATCTTCTTCTGAGATAAATGCTGCACCCTTTTCGTCGCTCACGCTCTCAATCACTTCGATTTCACATTTCTTCAAAGCCATTATTCTACTGGCATATACTGATAAACACAAGTTTACTCCAATCAATTCTCACTGTAAATAAAGTAATGTATAATGTCAATCACTACCCAGCTAGCAAAAGACGTCTTTTTTTGGTTGTTAAGACGTCTTTTTGCGACGTCTTTATCACGTGTTTTTTTGGTTGTTTTTGAAAGGTTTTTTGACGTCTTTTCGCTACGAAAAGAAGACGTCTTTTGAGACGTGATAATGACATCTTTTTGTTATGCTATTCAGACGTCTTTTTTATGTTGCTTTGAGGGTTTTTAACGCCTTTTTCGAGACGCGATAAAAAAAAAGTCCTTTTGTCACGTGAAACACTGCCAATTAAGGTTCCACAAGTATTTTAAGCACTTTTCTGCGTTTAAGCCTGTCTTTTTACGTGCAAACAATTCAATTGACATACTATATATATAATATAACAAGAGACAAACAATGCAACATGTCTATTTTAATCAGATATAGTTGATACTTGCGAGATCTTTGTAATAACAATTTATTTAAAACAGTAACATATAATTATGTAATTATGTAAGATATGCAAGAAAAGAAACTAAAGCATTCTTAATACTCTTTGGGAAAAAACATTATTATGAATATACAATTTTTCATTAATACTACATTCACTAATTAAATAATGACTTATGTATTCATTAATACAACATTAACAAAGTAATGACTTATGTATAATGGTTCTTAAATGAATTCAAGAATCGGTGGTCTATATGACAGTCAGTTTTTCAGACTTAATTATGTGTTATTCTAAATAGGTAACAAGTTATTGTTCAACGTTTTTAATGAAATCTCTATACTCAAACTACTTAAAAGCTAAACTACATTACAAATTGCAGACTACAATTTTTTTTATTTCTTTATTAATTTAGTGTGTATATCCCTCTGGGAGATTATCTAAATTAATCGATAGATAATCTTGAAGGATTGTACTTAAAATTAATAATGTATTATTGATTTGTTAATATAATAAAAAGTTAGTACTGAGATTAAGTTCGAAACTCCCTCACTTAAGATCATCTATACGAAACGAAATTATAGGTGATCTGGAAGGAAATTTATTTTCGCAACTTACTGAAAGTTAAGTTACAATAATGTAATACTTTTTATAATACTGTATTGTAAGGAGAGCAAATATAAACATGTCCAAAATCACAATATATATGTAATATTTTTCAACTCTGACAATTCAATTAGAAGAATGGCAGTAAAGTTTAGACATTATATTTCACCTGTATAACACAATATTATATACATCATAACGGTACAAATACGTGGTCATATTAAAAATTATATGATTACCACAACAATAACAATGTATTTGGAATAACTATTTACTGGAATAAGAAATTGCAAATTGCACAGACTACAAATTTTATTTTTTTTTATATTAATTTAGTGTGTATATCCCTCTGGGAGATTATCTAAATTAATCGATAGATAATCTTGAAGGATTGGTACTTAAAATTAATAATGTATTATTGATTTGCTAATATAATAAAAAGTAAGTACTGAGATTTAGTTCGAAACTCCCTCACTTAAGATCATCTATACGAATCGAAATAATAGGTGATCTGGAAGGAAATATATTTTTTTGCAACTTACTGAAAGTTAAGTTACAATAATGTAATCCTTTTTATAATACTGTATTATAAGAACAAATATAAACATGTCCAAAATCACAATATATATGTAATATTTTTCAACTCTGACAATTCAATTATAAGAATGGCAGTAAAGGTTAGACATTATTATGCAGCTGTATAACACAATATTATATACATAATAACGGTACAAATATGTGGCCATATTAAAAATTATATAATTACCACAACTATAACAATGTATTTGGAATAACTATTTAGTGGAATAAGAAGTGTTACTATTAAAAAAACAACGCATTAGATTATGCATTATTATTTTGTGACTCAAAAGCTAGGCAAATAAATTTTCGGAGGTTGATGATAGTCTTTGAATTCTTGGTTGATAATAACATGTTAAATTTTGACAAGGAGGCCACCTTTGAAAATATTCAGGCAAGTGTTGATTTCTTAGATCTCTATAATATGGGCATACTTATAAAAAGTGATATTCGTTTTCAATGACATTCATATTACACTTAGTACAAATTCTTTCATTTCTAGGTATATTTCTAAATCTGCCTTCTTTAATTAATAGTTTATGCACTGAACAACGAAACCTTGACATTGACACTCTATCCTTATCATTAACAACTACATCTAAATACTTCTCAATATTTTGTCACAAACGTGACTGAAATATCCCCGCACCCCTTTTCTCTGCCTGTGAAAAATGTGTCTTGCACATCTACACTTCATGGTAATGACATATTTCAAGTTTCAATTCAATCGCTTGAGAAATATGTAATCACCATGAAGTGTAGATGTATAACGTTATAACTTATTAATTTCTAGGAACCCAAAGTACATTTCACCAGCCACGGGTTGTAAGGCTTAGCATGAAGGTGAGATTTAAACCGGATGCTCATGTGTTCGACCCACTCCACCTTTCCTGTCTGGTGCATATTTCAGAATGTTGGACACCACATCATCCAGGTCCTTTTCTGTATGTTGTACACCTTTGTTCACACTTGCTGTACAGAATAAAAAAATAACCATCATAAAAAGGTTTATAGTAAAGAAACGTTCAGTTGCAAACTTAATAATACAAGGGTATTAATATACAGTAAGATCTGACAACAGCAAATGGACACCTGTGCATATAAAATCTGATTTAGCAAGATCAACCCTGCATGGTCTGATATAGTTCTGAAGGATAATTATCTGGAAGTAAATTCAATATGGTAAAAGTACTATTTTAAATTGCCATTTGCCCAAAAATAGATTATTTTCCATAATTGATATTTAACAGGCATATCATGATGTAATAAACATGTTTATTTACAGTACAAGCCCAATACCTTTCAAGACAGAATACACTGCTGTCTGTTTGAAACCAATTTTCTTCTCAACATTTGGACGTTGCTGCCCGCTCAAGTTGAATTTTGCCATGAGGGGGACATTCATCACCCTAAAATCAGTTGGTCATTAGAATTAGTTCAAGTTTAAATTGTTACTGAATAAGCTTTTTCATTGGATAGATATTAGCAGAGCAGTTTACCCTTAAGTATTTGGTGTTTTACTATATGAACTTGATACCAAAATCAAATGTTGTGAATATATAGAATTTAAATAATATAGCCTGCTTGGTCATACACACAACAAGAATGATGAACAACACACCGAGCAGTATAAAAATTGTAATGTTGAGCGGAAATCAGCACACGTGGAGTAAACATAACAATATTCTACTTAATTCATAGCAATTCAATGAACTTGCACGCTTTATAATTGTACCAACAAGGTGAACAATATAAAATTTGTGACTGCTTTAACCACGAAAATATATGACACATTACAGCAATAGAATATTAAAGCGAGAACAACAATCTATGCTTCACATCATTCAGACATATTTCTTACCTGGTTGTTCGATGTTCATTGTGTGTGTTCTTGAATGAGTTATTGAGGGTTCTTTTGCTTCAAATGACCTCGAAGTCTCTGACAGCGAGACTGCGTTATTTTTCAACAACAACGGCCACGGTTGAAAAAGGGCGCGATAATATTGGCGCGGTCAATTATTATTATTATTATTATTATTGGAATTAATATAAATCAAGAATCTTGTCTGAATACATGCTAAACTGAATAGTTTATTTATTAAAAAAATCATAATTTATGACTACAGTGCATGCACCTACTTGAAAAAATAATTTATCAGGGGAAACAAATCATGCTGAAGTAACGAGTTCATTGGTGTTGCTTCCCTTGAAAAATATCTTCGTAAATATAAATAAATATGATCACGGTCTGTTTTCTTATCGATATATAAGGTAATAAATGTATATAAGCAATGAACGTTTTTACAAGTTCACAGACGTCTTTATAACGTTACTACGACGTCTTTTAAAAGACGTCTTTATTATGTCGCTAAAAAGACGTTCAAAAAACGTTGTTTTCTTGGTGGCGACGTCGCGACCGTAAAACAACAAAATAAAGACGTATTGAAGACGTCTTTTGTTTGCTGGGTAATGTCACTAAGTGTACTAAGTATTGTCACTTTGTTAACTTCCAGTGACACTATTTATAGTCTCAAAACAAATGTCACTCTATTTAATATCAATGCCATTCACTATAAATGTTCACCTTATAACTTTCAATATTTCACATCACTGTTTAGTGCAATGTTTATTTCACCATACACAAATATTAGATGTTTAAATCCGTCAAACACTTCAATTTATCATACCATATTAAAATACAAATAGAATAAAATGTATACACACTATAACAATATATGCAAACAATATAACACATAATGTAAAATCAAAAATATTGTACAACTATGTGATTAAATTAAAATGTCAAAATCTATTTCAAATCTGAACAAATACAATTAATTTATCAATAATAGTTAATTAATGTGGTTCTGATAATTAATATTTAATGATTAAATGTTATAAAAACAGAAGCATAGGTTTGTGATCAATCAATGCAGTCCTGATAATTTTTTCTTATTAAATATTGACTATAAGTAAATTAATCAAATACAAATTCAATTTCAATAAAATATACAATGAGATTTAACAGTCAATAAACAAATTCAACCCTACACTAAGACTATGTAGATATGGCAACTATATAGAAACTAAACATACACTGTCAATGTTAATCCTATTAGCTCTGAAACAAAATCATTAATTCGTAACCAGTGTAAAATCAGCACAATACTGACCTGTCAATTTCAGCAAAGTTGCATTTTCCTGTAATCGGCTATTTTACTACTTACCTTATCACAATTGTGTCCGAAACGCACATTCGTGTGTAGCTAAAGTATTACTGAATGCAATTATATCTATTATCAATCAGTTATCAATCATTACATAACTTAAAACAACGTTTGTTCACACCGACATACCCTATTTGATGCACAAACAAATGTTCGTTTACAACCGGAAACGGTGTAAGCTATTTTAAGACCGGGGTTTTCCAATACGTCATATACAAGTCCGTCAGTCAACCAATGGCATGTCTAGAAATGTGGCGGGCTAATTAATATGCAAATAAGACCGTCACATGAAAACCCCAATAAAATCACTAAGCCAGACACGAAAAATAGTAAATACATTAGTTAATACATTAAACCACACCCAATAAAGTATAATTATTTAACTTGTGCAGTGATTACAGATTTAAAAATATAGATAAAAATTCTAAAATTAACAAAAGTGTCTTTTGACTACAATATCTGCAAGATATCAAACTATGTTTATTCACAAATACCGGAAACTGCGGTCAGTCAGCCACTTATACTTGAAACACTGTTACACAGTATGTTTTTGTCCACTCTTAAATTGTTCGCATGAACTCCTCCCAGCTGAATATCAATGTCTTTGTAAAACCCTCCTAGTACGTCCTCCTAATTGGTTGGTCCTAGAAACTAAACGTTCTCCCGGGTGGATCGAGCCTCCAATCTCAATGACCTCGTTGAGTATTCCTCTCAACGGCCCTAGAACGTCCCCCTCGATGGTTGGTTCTCGACACTAACATCGACACAGAACCGTTCTTATGGACGGTTTGTCCTCAAAACAGGAATGTTCTGTTTCTCAATGTTTAGATAATAATAAAGAAGTGCTTACACACTAGTCCATGACAATTACTTGATATTACATTTAAAAAAATATTAACAGCACCCACGTTGGGCGCCATTGTAACTCTTGGTACTTTTTTACTGTTTGTGTATAACTAAATAGTAAATAAGCACAAAGTCTTGGGTTCGTTTGTATTCATTTATTATTAATAGTGGTACTGTTCAGTGAATTACAAATAATTATATTATATCGAGTTCAGTCTGCAGTTGGCTGGTGCAAGTGTAATCACGACTAATTTATGGAATCCGGCGTTCAACGCTTCATCCAGATCTCGTTGCTGCAGGTGTTGTTAAACTCAAGCTGTATTTATAAATTATTTTAAGTTAAAAAGTTGAAACGATGTTGCTTCCTTGAATATGTTTTTGGTTCTGCCGCGTGAGCTCCTGAAACGATTCCCTACATTACGTCAAACTTGTATACCCTATTAAATAGGTTAAAAACTGCTAACATATAATAATGACGGGAAATGCACCCTGTCACATTCATACTTAAGATCCTCCTCAGTCGCAAACCTGCGACCCCTGAGATTTGACTTGAGACGGGGGAATATGCTGAAGTCTAAGGGGCCAAATCCGGACTGTACTGAGCATGCTGTAGCCTCTCATACCTCAGGAAGTCGGTGGTGTTCAGTGTGGGGAGTGTTATCTTATTGGTATATCGGGTTCTCGATCTCACACCTGGGCCACTTCTTCCGGATAGCGTTCGTGAGATCTCTCGGAACAACCTGTAATGAAAGAATTAACGAATAAACAAACATTCTCGATATATCTTAAATAATAAAATTTGCGCAATTGTTTATATCACGCTTATTAACAAAATGTGTTGGTATTATATATGAGAATAATATAATATTGTGTTACTTACTTTTTGATAATGCTCCTTATTCACGGTCTGCACCTGGGGAACGGCGTGTTTTAACAACATTCCTTTTATGTAACAGAAAAATATGAACATGAAGCGTTTCCCCGACTTGCATGTCTTCGCCTTCTTTCGAGGTGGAGATGAGCTGCGCTTCCAAACCATCGATTCCCGCTTCGTCTCCGGATCATAAAAGTTCAATCACGTTTCGTCCATAGTGACGATTCTGTCGAAGAAACGGTCGCCGTCCTTGTTCCACCTCTTTAGAAATGTTCGGGATGCAGCGACGGGCCTTTCATAGTATCGTCACACAAAGGGCGGGGCACCCACCTGGCGCAAACTTTATTCATCCCTACGTCCTGAGGCAATATTCTATGCACTGTTCCATGGCTCACACCAACACTTTCTGAAATGTCATCAATAGACTTCCGGCGATCAGCAGAAACAACTTTCAAGACAGAATCTCTGGTATGCTGCTCCGTGATAGGCCACTGGTCCGTGTATCGTCAGATGTATCCTCTCTCCATTCTCTGAAACGTCGATGGCACTCAAACGAAATTCTTCTGCAACATTTAAAAGCTCCCTCCTTTGAAGTTTTTTTTTTCTCACGATTCCGTTGGTGTCATACCCGACTTAACACAACACTATTTTACTGAACGTTGCTCCGTACGCTCAATTGACGTCGTCGTTTTGTCGTCTGACATTTTGAGGCGCCTTTCAATTTTCTGTCGTAATTTACTTGAATTTAGCTACTTCTCTCTGATTTTGTCACATTGTTTGCAAATGACGTTAATAATACGTCATCTTAAATATGACAGCGTTTGGCGCGTAAATAACGGTTTCGCTTTCACGTTTACACATACAAATAATATTATGAGTGGTAGTTTTTCAAAGTGCTCCGTACATCGTTCATTGTGTATATATAGCAGCTTAAATATATAATACGCTAAAATATTTTTCCGCTATTCGTTGTATGCATGTTAAGAATAGTGCAATAAACAACCGTATACAATTTCATTATTGAGCGATATCAAATTAACGAAAATCTAAAGGAGTCCGAGAACTTGTTGACTATCGAGATTTACTATATTCCTAATAAATTAAGTATATGATTGAAATGTAGCAACATGCGGATCAGTACAAACACGCATACGATTAATTGTAAATATGTATTTCACAACAAAGCATAAATGTACATTACCGCATGTGTCATATTTATAAACCATCACGATATGTGGAACTTTACCTTCCGCTATGAGTCTCCACGTTGCATTTAATCAAGTCATTGCTCAGGAAGAAAGTAAAATTCCGGATAAAAGCTTATACGCGAAGTCTCATACATCAATTATCAAACGCAACGTCACGTATCATAATATGTGTTTGGTATGCATGTATTGAATATGCAAGCTCCATGGTGGGAATTTACAAAATAATATTTTCTGTCATTTTTTTGTCGAATAACCCACGGCCAGGAGTATAGATGCGTATACTAGTTAAGAGTTTGGTGAAAGGTGTCGTCAGTTTTATTAGGGAACAGTCTGTCATTTAGCTGTCATAGAATTCATATTAACAGTCGCATCATCCGCACGTGTATTCGATCAGACATTTAGAACTGTGTGTCTTAAAAATTCTACATCCTAATGGTAATTATAACGCATATGTATTTAAACATTTGTATGAAATGTGAATATAAGTATTTGCTTTTACGAATATTTTACTATAACGCATCTGTGCATTGCAATAACCCCTGTGTACGACTATTACCATTAGTAAGTATATATTTCCATCAATTCATTGAAATGTGCTACATGTAGAGGCAGTGGTTGTATAGTTTTATTTATACGTTTACAAGTCCCGCAAGAATGGTAGCTGTAGTTAGAAACCACTAGAATTCAGTTAATTGCTATATGCTACTAGTTTGTGCCAGTCATACGTTTGGTCAATATTGTAACTGTAAAAATGGGGAGGAGTGCGATATGTCAACGGAATTTGTCAGAATCCGGGCATCTGCCAGAAAGGTTTGCAAGTGGACAGTTGTTCAGTACGTAAGAACTGTGTCTTATACTAAATAGTTTATTAATATATATGATTTATATAATTACGGTATGCCCTTACATGCATTGTTTCACTAACATATGAGCACCTTCTACACCTGATTGGTTACCGTTATAATAGTTTTTTAGTGGTGTTATTGTTGCTTGCTTTTAAACACAACAGCCTGTCAAGACGGTTTCTTCGGAATGCGCTGTATGTTTGCATTCCATTGTCAGCCAGGTGTCTCATGCAGTCCTATAACTGGCCAGTGTTCAAACCACAAATGCGCAGCAGGATGGAAGGGGAAAAACTCATTTATTAAAGGCGAATGTTTTCCAATATATTTTGAGTTTATCTATATTACAAGTTATCGGTATTTTGGTAGCGACATGAATGCCTATGTTTGCAGTAACTTCTACTTTGTTCTTTTTAAGATAAACACGTAGTTTGTTTTCATATGCATCTTTGATATATAGATGTATACTTCATTTAAGCGACATATTAATGTGGCTTGCGAACAAATGTCTGCTGAATTGTATATTATATCAAACTTATTCCACCATTTTTGAATATCGTTTGTTGTCTTTGTTGTAATTATAATATTGTAATATGTTATCAAAGTTTTGGGTTATTTACAAAGCATATAACTGAAAGCCAAAATGAAAGAAACCCGTTTAACAATTATGTATTCATGTTATTCTACCATATAAAATTGTACTGACATAATTTCGTAGTAGAGCAGTGACTAAAGTAGCACTTCAACCTGCATGTATCCGTATAAAGCAATATTTTGGACACTTCTGTAATAGACGTTTATTGGTTGCTGCCTTAAAGACTTAACGTATTGATGAGACGGTCATAATTATATTATCCGCTGACTGCAATTACCATACAGACCCACAAACCGACAGAGGGTAATATGAGGTTAATCTATAGTGGAAACACGTTCTTTGCCATTTTGCATAATCTTTATCATGTTATTGTGAAGCATCAACATTTGAAATGAATATAAGATGCGTTATCGACATATGTATATAATGGCTATCTAGAGGTACGCATGCAAGGATAGTGTGACTGTGCTTACCTATTGATGTGACATGACATTCTTATTCATTTTTTTAAATTAAAAATATTTAGCTGTGACTTTAAAATGGAGCAAGTTTCAAAGACGGCTTGCACGAGTTCGATGGTAGACACGCAATTCTAGAATAGTTTGATAACAGAACATTGTAATGGAATGAAATGGTAGTATGTCCAACTATTGTGGATTAGTTTGCGTTCTATAAGAAATGCCTAACGACGTTTAAATGTGATAAAATAACACTCGCGTATACATACGTGTTTTGCTGAAAATTGCCTCCAATGGCATTTGCATACACGAACAGTTAATATTTAATTAACGTCGAATTGTAATAGCCAATATCATTCCTCCAAAAATATTGTTTGCACTCCGAAGTCAACCCAATGCGTAGGCGATTTTTTCGTTTAAAAAAAAATTGTGTTTGTACTGGGTTAAACTTTATATGTACATGTATTACAGAATGTGACCTTGGCCACTTTGGATTGAACTGTTCGTCGCCATGTCATTGTTTACAACGGGCTACGTGCGATCACATAAATGGTAGCTGTTCAGATAATCAGTGTGCAGATGGATATAGAGGCGATAATTGTAGTGCAGGTACATAAATAACAAAAGAATATAATGTATATAGTGTTTTATTGGTAGTATTACTAGTATAAATTAAATGAAACAAACAATTTAGTAATGGCAACATTTAATAAACAACACCATTTTGGCGTTTTGTTAAAACATATTTAATAAAAGCAGGATTATATTCTAAATTATAATTACTTTTAAATTAAATGATTGATTTGATTGAATTATGGGAATGAATCGCATGTGAATTTTCTTACGGTTTGTAAGTGTATGCACACTTAGTGGTAATAAATATTACCTTACAATATCACTGTGTAATACATATTTTAGAACGTGCGATGGCTATACACAGTATAAATATTGCTTTGAATTGCACACACACGTTCACAAACAAGTAGGGTCTTACAGAATGTGAGCCGGGTTATTTCGGAGTTGGCTGTGCATCTCCATGCCATTGTCAAAACAGCCCGACGTGCAACCACATTTGTGTTCAAACAGCATGTAATTCAAACACTTTGAGATGAACTGCTCATCGCCACGCCATTGTAAAGATAATTATAGCTTCGGTAACTGTACTGGAAACCAGTGTTTCGATTCATTCGATTCATGTTTTAAAAGCGTAAGCCATATCCAATGTATTTCACGAGTTCATGATTCGTTCGTATTACATGTGTACGCAGTAGCACAACAGTAATGAATCAGGTTTACACACAGTCTAGCATACATACTCAATTAGGCAAAACTATGTTTTTATGATAGCAATATAACAACAATTTGCATTGTTTTGCTGAATGTTGGTGTTTCTATTTTTAGATCCACAGCTTTACCATTGACATTGTCATCCCCGTCGTGCTATATGTTCAGAGTCATATGGAACACATGTGGTGTCTGCAGTATTCAATATGCAGCCCTTTACACCATTTGTCCTGAAATTAGAGGCACACTTTATCCCTTGCACATAGCATTGCTTTAACGCTATGAGCTATAAATATAGTAGTAATATGGCAGCTGCTGTGTGTTTCATTGTTGTTGTGTTAAATGCTGTCGGTCTGCTGCTTGTAGTGATGGTTACAGCAAATATAGAGTTATAAATAGCTTGCATGTGTTGATTATCAGCGATTTTTCCCATTAGTGAACTTATTATAGTATACGTCGTTGACAGTGAGTTATCAACCGACCGAAATTGTGTATTGCATATTACAGAATGTTCGAAAAGGTCATATGGTGAAAATTGTTCCAAGGTCTGCAATTGCAATCAGTGTCATCACGTGAATGGATCCTGTACCGTCTTCTCTGAAAGTTGTTTCCCAGGTTTTACATTGGGAGATGAACGTTGCACAAGTATGTAGCCAACCACTTACGCTCCAAAGATAGCGTACTCACTCATTTTTTCCAATTTGAACTGCATATATAATAATAGTCCTTTACACATATTATATTTATTAGATTTATTGGACCCCAAGCACCGATTCTAAATACACGTATTACATCAGAGTGTGTTTAATTAATGTTAGGAATCGACATATAAGCAATTGGTTGCTTTAATTTAGTAAACAATACCAACAGATAATTATTTTTCTCATCCCGCATTCAATGTAGATAAGTAGGTTGTGCTTGCTGTCAATGAATATTTTTTTTATTAACAGAGTGCAAACCGGGCTTTTATGGTGAGAACTGTGCCATGGAGTGTCACTGTCAAAACTGTCATAATGTCAATGGAACGTGTGCGTTGCTATCTAAGAAATGCAATGATGGATTTCATTTTGACAATGGACTGTGTAAAGGTATGACCACCACTTTTCCATGGTTACAGCCACCATATCTTCCTATCTATCTATCTATCTATCTATCTATCTATCTATCTATCTATCTATCTATCTATCTATCTATCTATCTATCTATCTATCTATCTATCTATATCTATCTATCTATCTATCTATCTATCTATCTATCTATCTATCTATCTATATCTATCTATCTATCTATCTATCTATCTATCTATCTATCTATCTATCTATCTATCTATCTATCTATCTATCTATCTATCTATCTATCTATCTATCTATCTATCTATCTATCTATCTATCTATCTATCTATCTCCTACTCTCTCTCTCTCTCTCTCTCCCCCTCTCTCCCTCTCTCTCTCTCTCTCTCTCTCTCTCTCTCTCTCTCTCTCTCTCTCTCTCTTTCTCTCTCTCCCTCCCTCCCTCCCTCCCTCCCTCCCTCCCTCCCTCCCTCCCTCCCTCCCTCCCTCCCTATCTATCTATCTATCTATCTATCTATCTATCTATCTATCTATCTATCTATCTATCTATCTATCTATCTATCTATCTATCTATCTATCTATCTATGTATCTATCTATCTATCTATGTATCTATCTATCTATCTATCTATCTATCTATCTATCTATCTATCTATCTATCTATCTATCTATCTATCTATCTATCTATCTATCTATCTATCTATCTATCTATCTATCTATCTATCTATCTATCTATCTATCTATCTATCTATCTATCTATCTATCTATCTATCTATCTATCTATCTATCTATCTATCTACCTATCTGTCTATCCATCCTTCTATCCATCCATCCATCCATCCATCCATCCATCCATCCATCCATCCATCCATCCATCCATCCATCCATCCATCCATCCATCCATCCATCCATCCATCCATCCATCCATCCATCCATCCATCCATCCATCCATCCATCCATCCATCCATCCATCAATCCATCCATCCATCCATCAATCCATCCATCCATCCATCCATCCATCCATCCATCCATCCATCCATCCATCCATCTATCTATCTATCTATCTATCTATCTATCTATCTATCTATCTATCTATCTATCTATCTATCTATCTATCTATCTATCTATCTATCTATCTATCTATCTATCTATCTATCTATCTATCTATCTATCTATCTATCTATCTATCTATCTATCTATCTATCTATCTATCTATCTATCTATATATCTATCTAGCTATCTATCTATCTATCTATCTATCTATCTATCTATCTATCTATCTATCTATCTATCTATCTATCTATCTATCTATCTATCTATCTATCTATCTATCTATCTATCTATCTATCACACATGTTATACTGAATTGACTAGCATCATATCGCTGAAAACATTAGTGCCACACATTGAAAACTGTACGGACTACTTAAAATACTAATAAACAAACCACATTTAGCAATCGTACACTCATAGTATTCTACCCCAGATTTCATAATTACATCCCAAAAGCTTTTTGTTTATGTACAGTATAATCATAGAAATGATTACATATAAATATTGATTATATTGATATTTAAAGCTGATGTCGCTGAGAGTACATCAACTGTTGCGATCGGTGGTGGTGTAGGCGCTGCAATTGTTGTCATCGCTGCTGTTGCTGCAGGGATTGTCTTCATAAAGAGACGAACTTTATTGAAGTAAGCATACGCATGTTTGCTTTTTGAATTGATCAAGTGCATGATCATTTGCCATTGGTAAAAAAAATGCAAAGCAATACCATGAATCAATATTGTACATTTAGAATAACAATTGTGTACAAGGTTAAAATTTCTTTAAAGGAGACATGGAGATAAACATGACAACACTGAAATGACTGACTTGTCTCGAAAGAAGTCACATGTTTCAACTGCACACGATAATGAGGGTTATTTAGATGCGGGTGACAAAGTTTACGAAAGTACGTATTCTTGCATGCACTAAAAAGCAATTGCACAGCATGCATGTAACGAAAAAAAAACACAACAATAACATTTCTTGTACTTTCAGACTTGGACAATGACTATTATAGTTTTAAATCCCTGATACCCGGAATCAAAGTTCATTTATTGTGGGACTATATTCGTGAGAAAACAAAATCTGGATCATCGTTCTTTGCGGATGAATTCGCAGTACTTTGAAAGAAACGTTATTGTATTTCATTTAAATTTAATATACACAAGTTTAAACGATGTGTGTACATGAGTATGTTAATTTGCGTTGTTGGTTTATGTCTTATTTAACACAGACATATTTCATAATTTGACATCCCATACAAGACAACTTTAAAGTCAAAGTATTAAATTTTTCATTTCGATTACCTTAACCAAATCATATTTTGTTTATATGGATTGTGTAATTGCCGAAAATATTATATTTGTAGAAATTACCTACTGGATTGATTCATAAACACGAGGTTGCTGCAGCAATAGAAAACAGAGGCAAAAACCGATACAAGGAGATGTTTGCATGTAAGCTACGAATTTTATTTATTTTATTTATGCTTATTTATGCTTACAATGAACTATTTAAAATGACTACATGTGAATGCTAGTGTAGTCACCTCGGCTATCGTCATATTGAATGCTAACAATAGCAAAATTCTAACTCGATACCGAATGATGTTTGCATGCGGTACACGATTCTATTGTTAAAATATCAATTAGCTCTGAACAATAAATTGTTTAATGCATTAAAAAGTTTTATCATGGCGTAAATGTTGTCTGTGTCATACTTATAGTCAAAGGTAATTACAACGTGGTCATAGTGTTCGAGTACATTTGAGTTCGTTACAATTATATTTTGCTATCGATAGAAACAGATGCATCAGATAAGTTACCTAGATGTCTGGGCATTATTCAGTCTTGTTAAATGTTAAAATCTTAAATATATACTTTGACTGAACAAGACGGTCTCTAATGAAACAGCAAACAGTAACACATTTTACAGCAGCTGTCTTTTACATGGCATCAGTATGTTATTAACTGTTATTCATAGCAAAAAAAAACACAACATAATTCGCTCATACAACTTTGTAGATGACCATTCGCGGGTGCCATTGGCGAAAGACAAACCGACCGACTCCGAATACATCAATGCCTGCTACATTCACGTAAACATTTGTATCAGTTGTCAACGTATATTTTTATATTACTATTTAAATGATACATGTTAGATTGTATGATATTTAGTTATTAAAAGATATATATTAAATATATTCAAAGCGAAACTCCAATTGCGACAGCAGGAGAGAACTTTTATTAGCAGCCCGATGTCCTTTATTTATGGCAAGTGACCAATTAAAAAAAAATAACATAGCACATCACAAAAACATATAACAAACACAAAACTAACATGAATAAAACAGGGGTAACCGATTTGGAACGGTAAATGCAAAGCATTGTGGGTTTAAACCGGTCTACGTGCGCATGAACCTAACTCTTGGCCCAGAATGATTTACAAAACTTGTAAGTGTAAAAAGAAAAATAACAATGCCAATCTTATTCCTGACATGCTAATTTTCTTGTTATAGGGATTCGAAAAGGTGAAAAAATTTATCGCATCTCAAGGTTCGTATAGCACTTATTTATCAATTGCCGTGTCGAATGATTATCACATTCCAAAGCAAAGCATCAAAGGCATATATTGGTGCACATGTGTCGCATTGTAAAAGTAATATGTTAATTGCGGATCGAAATTAAATCCATTTTGAATATTATGTCTTAATGGCAGGGCCGACAGAGAAAATGATCACTGATTTCTGGCGCATGATATGGCAACAACGCGTGGAGAAGATCGCCATGTTAACGAACCTTATCGAATTGGGAACGGTAAGTTTAGTTGATAACCCATGCTTTTGTAAGTCTCGCTTGTTCGTGTTCGTCTTCTACTTCTTATATTTGCTGTCATTCTTACATGCCATTTTTACAACTGAAATGGTTTTGAATTTACAGTTATGTTTTTAGCTCAATTGGCCAAATATCTGAAGTCTGTATATGTGATTGCGTAACGTAGTTAGTGCAAGCGTCCGTATCACAGGGCGTCTGTGCGTGACGTAATCAGTCATCGTGTCCTTATGAACTATATTGGCAATACTTAACAACATTTCACCATTTAGTGTGTTTCATTTGACTTTTTTCATATTGGCCTGGCCTATTGCATAATTAAGTCACAACAGCTTAAATGTGGTTGTTTTTAAGTGTTAAAAAGTCACGTCAGACACTGCATGGCCTGGAACTTTAATATTTTGTATTTTGCCTTGTTACCTTATTATCCTTTAGCACAATTATACAAAATGTCTTGTGATTATTGTTACCTCACTTCAATTTTAACAAAAACGTCTTAAAATACTATTGTCTGTTGACAAATAATAAACATGGACGCTTGATATATGGTATTAAACATCGCCTTATGGACCGTCACAATAATTTTTGGAATGATGACCCTGCATTTAAATTGACATCGCGTCTGGGCTATTTTAGAAGATGTACTTTGATAGGTAAAAACTATATGTTTGTAACTTAATGGCCTAGGATTTGATAGTTGGTATGTAACACTGCCTCATTGTTCTTTACTGAGAATTGTTTATTTATGTACATTACTAGGATTTTATTTCTAAAAATACAAGATCCTTTTTTGTTTAGGATACACCCAGGCTTAAAAATGACCCCGCCACGTGTCTCAAATGTTGCTAAGTACTTTAACAAAAGTACATGTCTAAAACTTTAATACCTACGACTTCGTCATTTTTTGTATGCAGCATCTCGTTATGGTGTTATACACAAATGTTTGAAAAGTGGTCCCTGGGCTAAAGAATGGCTCCGTCCTGTGACTGATAGTTTTGTGTTTAACTACATCATGGAAAATGAACAAAACGTGGGTTGTTTTGAAACTACAGAGATCATGCCTTACATTTAGAATGTAACATGCTTTAGACTCCCTTATCAAAATTGATAAGTGTTGTCTAAAGTCTAGAAAATAGCCACAACTTTAACGCAATTCATTTTGCATTCAAATTCATTTATATCCGCAAAACAGAATCTTCAATCCTCTTCTTGTCTTAAACTAAATGGACTAGGCGTTCGATATTTTGTATGTTGCATCTATTAATGGACATTAAGTAGTATTCTATTTCAGTTAAAATGTTTCCAATACTGGCCAGAAGACCTTAACAGTGATAGTACTTTTGGCGATGTGAATGTCAAGTGTATTGGAATTGAGGAAACATACGACCACAATATCAGAACTCTAGACATTAATAAGGTTTGAAAATATTTGTTTTAATTTGTGATCCAACTTTAGTTTTGAGGTTCTATCAATCGTTATTGCATTCATCAGGACATAGGTCGTTGCCTTATAAATGTTCACTGTGCTATGTGTGTTTAATTCCCAGGGCAAAGAGACAAGACGTGTAAAACAGTTCCATTTGAAGACATGGCCTGATAAAGATGTTCCTGACACAACCTGGTGTCTTCTTGATTTCTGGAGAGCAGTGGATACTACCGATTCCACGAATACCTCGCCAATTGTTGTCCATTGCAGGTTCGTGTGCTGATAACGATACATTAATTAATCTTAACAAGTGCATGCTTCTTATTATTTTCGACTGTATTCGTATTAAAAGAAACATCTGTCTGAGTGGTTCAACATTACTTGTTTCATGGTGTATTGTAACAGTGCTGGTGTTGGTCGTACCGGAACATTTATCGCCCTTGACAACTTGATCACACAGGGAAGAGTGGAAGGTTCTGTCCGACCGCTCCCTATGGTCGAAGCCCTGAGACAACAGAGGGTTAACATGGTCCAAACAAAGGTATTGTCATTGTCGTATTGTAAATTAATGCAAATACACTATTCAAATATATCATCACACTTATTGCAAAAAGGAATATTTAATGAGGAAACCTTGATATTCGTTTAGGACCAGTATTTGTATCTGCACGAGGCACTGGCCGAGGCTCTACTGATGGGGACACACCATGTGCTAACAAGGCAGTTTGAAAGTGTCTACAATTACATGCTGGACAAGGAGAAAGGATCCAAGACTACGAGGCTCGACGAGCAATTTGATGTAAGGGAAATAACATGATGTGTTGGTATACCATTTCCTACTAATAACTCAAAATATCTTAATAATCATTCTTTTGGCAATGGAATATTACAGACACGTGTTTATAAAGATCAAACACGATGCCAACAGCAAATCGCAAGCATAGTTTTTATATATATTTTGTTCTGATTTCAAATTAAAAATATATGATGTTTTTTGTTTGTTTTGTTGTTGTTGTCTCACTCGAAAAGAAACCATTATGTATATATAAATATATAATTTTCAAACAATTATAGTTAATTGTACGAAGTTTAGAAGACGCCGCTATGCCGGTTGAAGAGCAAGCGTCGTCTGGACCAATGTACGGTAACATGGACACGGTCATGTCAGAAAGTAAGTTGATCTAGATCGGATCTATATAATATATCACATAATTTGTGTTGAATCAGTTTGCAATAATCAAACTGTATTGCAATATAATAAGAATTAGCAATGATTTTAATATATGTTCTAGTTACTTTTTAGTTTGTTTGAATAACTTAAATGGCTGCAATTAAGTAAATATTGGTGTTTTATTATATAATTATATTAATTGTACTGGAATACAAGACTGCAACCTCATAACACATATAATATGTTTTTGATATCACCCATAAGTGTTTATTTGAGGAATTTAATCGGTATTTCTATAGGCTAAACATTTACCATTAATACACACTAAAAAGTCTTAAGAAATTTCTGCAATGCTAGACATTTGTACGACATATTTCACATTTTATATTGATCATTTTTACATATAATGCCACTAATCATTGAGCATATATGTTTTATTAAGTATGGGTCAGAATTTCGTTGCATAAACTACGTGAATAAAGTAGTTCATTTGAACGAGAACCCCTATTATGGTTCTATGTACGAACTTTGAAGAACCCAACGAGTCCGTATAATTCGCAAACTTATAATCTAGATTAAAAAACAATAGGTTAATGTAACCCGCTAAAAAGTCGATAAAGGCATATTCAAATATCAATATATTAGCATAACATGTTAAAAACATTAGTTACCTTTCGCATATTGTATTCTAGTAGACGCTTACCGTCCCCAACTGCAGAAGCGAGGCTCGAAATTCATCCAACAGCTGGGGGCCATTTTCCTCCCTGTATGAACATTGTTTTTTATCTACAGTATTTGTCATGGCATAAATTTAGCATTAAATTAAGTTCATTTAATACCGACCGCTAATGATCTTGAAAACGTATGGAAATGTTTATATAAAAGTTTTTTCTAAATAGAGAAAATTACATTCATGACAAACATGCATATGCATATTATTGAACCTTTACATAGTTTCATAAAACGTGTATACATTAATATATGGTGTATATCTACACAGACTTTCGGCAATAATAATGCCCTGCTGGTGTGCATGTCGCCTACAAAACAGCACCTGGAAGAGTTTTGGTCCCTAGTGGAGGAGCAGCATGTTACCACGGTGATCAACCTGTCTTCTGCTGGCAATGTTGCTTATGAGGTACACTTACATACTTTAGTGTTTAAAACCATTTACTGATTGAAGTATTTACTACCGTATTTTGATATATTGCGTTTATAGATCTAATTTAGAAAGTGGATTGTCCGAAACTCATTTACATTTCGAATACATCTGAACAAGATATACAAACAAGAACTTGTATGGTATTACGTATTATGCTCGACGGGATAATAAAAAGGCATAATCATTGTGATACCTTATTTTGATGTGTGTCTAACTCCAACCAGTTAGGCCCTTAAATGCAGTTTCATTGTGCTGTATGTTATATGACGCAAGCTGTTGACTAACGGTACGTGTTAATGATCCATATAAATCACCTGACTGATAATACTGTTGACATGCTGTTTTAGACATGCCAGTATTTGGGTGGACGAGGCAATAGCCAGGTTGGAAGGTTTTCTGTGAATTACATCCATGAGAAGAAATACAACGGCAGTGTGGAAAGAAGTTTTTCATTCAGAGATGAGAATCATGAGGTGCGTATTACTTTATCGACCGTAAATGGAAACCGATAGATATATGTATTTATGATTAAGCGACGAGAATCATGGGTCGCACGAAGTGGATAGGGGATACATGTTTAGTCTATCTGCCTGCCTGTCTGGCTGCCTGTACCAAGTCTAGTTGTGCATGTCATATACTTATGTTTCGGTCCAATGGTGTGTTAGGCTTATCGGTTATTTCATGACGTGTAAAAAATGCGTTTATGCGTTTCTAGTCCGTTACTCCTAGATCAGATAGTAAAGAATTCATAGACCACTAGTAATGAATTTTTTTATGTGCAATGTTAATCTTTCTGACAATTAAACTTGAAAATGTTGGACAATTCAAACCAACAATTGATATTTAAAACCAATAATGTCATGTCTTTTAATGCGCACACCGAGTTTATGTTATTATGCTAGCCAATGAATAGTACCATGGTAGTGTTATCATAGTGTAAATATACCCAGCGTTGATTCTGGTATCGTAACAGGATGAGGACTACCTAACGACAATAAAGCAATTCCAGTTGACATCGTGGATGGACAGCCATGATACGCCAACTGATATGAAGTCGTTTCTAGACATGATAGAGGAAATACTGAAGTGGCAGCCGCACCTCTCTGACAACAGGCCGATACTGATTCATTGCCAGTAAGTGTAACGAGATTGTAAACACAGCTGGTCTGACTGTTAATGCTTCATTATGTTTCAGCACTATTTTGGAAACAAAGTCTTGTCAATATATCATACTGATAAAATAAAACAATTAATCACTACAGGAGGTGCACTATATCTAAATTGGCGGATCGCTTTTGATTGTATAAGTACGACTACTCAATCGATGTCCGACTAACACCAATTACGAACTACATTTAGTTTTAAATACACTTTCGTCAAAATTGAGCAAGGCTTTCTTAAAGGTTCAATGCATATTCAAATGAGTCTTTGTAATCTCGTTGTTCATTGCTTACATGTATGTTGTTGTAGAACTGGGTTTATTCGATGTGGACTGATGGCGGTCGTGCTGAACGAGATTCAGCGCATCAGAAAAGAATGTGGACAGATCAACATTGTTGAAACTGTGAAAACAATGAAGACAAGATGTCGAGATGTTGTCCACAGCAAGGTTCTTACATTATATTGTTTGCAATGCTTACCAATAGCCATAAATTAGTGCATGCATACAAAAACGATAAAATTACTGCTGGATTCCGTATGTCATTTATTTCACAGTACGTCATATTGTGTCTATCTTAAATGCATTTTCTAACTTTAAATACAACGTGCATATATGTTTGACCACTAAATATATATTGTCTTACTACTTTTTTTCAAGAGACAGGTTTAGTACTAAATATGGGTTTAGTTTGACATAACCTATAAGGGTTATGCTTATTGGAGTATTATCGTTTTTGTTAAAATGTTTCATAGGGTTGTGTTTGTTACGAATGACGGTATCGTGCGCATGTATATGCAAACAATGAAAATGATATGTTAAATAGATGTGCCTGAATGCCTTTATGTTGGATATACGTTTGCAAAACGTCATCTTTATTTACTTCAGACGCAGTACAGATTTTGTTACGAAGCCATTCTAACCTACGTCAAGACCACCGGAACCTACCAGAACATGTAGACCAGCCAGGGAATAATTGAATGGAGGATTGCAGATATATGTTCAGTCTTAAGCAATAACATGACTTTTGTCTTTTGTTGAGTTGCATTAGTAATGCATTAAGATATTTACTATTACATGACTAGCTTAATATAAACTACGCTACACGCAAATACATATTATACGGATTTTCTTTTAGTGTTATAGCTATTAGTAGATATTGTATTATTATATTACATGATTTTTGTTTACACACTGTCTTTTCTACTTACGAGTACTTTCACAGTTGCTTACATCGGATTGTCCACCACGCGTTTAATCTAAACCGTATTTGCAAATACATTATATTTCGATATTACCTCTTTCAGGTACAGAATACCTCAAACTCATATTGGCATAGGTCTGATGATTTGGCTTGATGTTTTATAGTTATCTACTAAAAACAAACATGATTGAATCATTAAATATCGGTTGTAGTGTTATATATATTTAGCATACATTGTTGTTTATTAGGAGAATATATGTTTAGGGAAATGTGGAGGAATTATGTTTATTTGTGTAATGCGAAACAGTGATTGATTAGAAAAGTACGTTATATATCTTCTTAATGTATGGTGCATGTATCTCATATATTTATTTTCTAAAATGTCACAATTACTACGTGTATGTAATTAAAATGATATTATAGCGAATCAGTCAGCTGATTACGTGTATAAAATATGTTAGCATGCAAAAGGAGACCTTAGTTAATACACTGTGTTATCAGTGCAAATAAATATGAGCATCTTTATTATTCAACATAGTGACTTAGACATGTTGATTGTAACATTAAGAGCTGTTAAAAATGTTTAAAATGCATACATATGTATTGGACGTTTTACTTTGTGTATGTTTTGTATTCTATGTGTGTTTGGTGACGGATATATAATAATGCATGTAGTAAGTGTGTTGTATTTGACACTAATAAAGCATAGGAAATGGCGAAATCAAATGTAGTTTAAGTTAGTGTTTAATGTTTGATTGGACGCTACTGGTCATGCTAAAAATACAAAATAATTAGTTGGTAATTGTGCAATGAAATGGTTTAACTAATTAAATTTTAGCATTATTAAACCTGTAAATGTAAGTGCATATGCACCTACTCTAGGGCGCACGTCTAATGAGAGGGTATTTTGTGAATTTTTATTTTATGAATTCACTCCTCTGGGAACAAAAATGTCATGGTGGGGTAACTGACATTTATATCTATAACGATGTGAACTGGAATCATACATTTGTTATTGAACATGATTGTATTTGGACAGCCAGGAAATTCCAAAGAAATGGTGTGTTGTATTGTATGATACAACTTAAACGAACATACGAGGTGCTGTCCGGTTTTGTATCGATCATCATTCTAACCGGGTCTTTTGTCATTGATAAAGTGTTGAAGGGACAAAAATGCTCCCAATTATATAATGATACTTGAATTGTCCTATTTTGTAGAAACAAATATTGTTTCAAAGATCTTGACATTATTGCCACAATATCATTTAAAAAGCGTTTTAAAGTGCGATTTTATCAATGAACTATTTCCGTAAATTTGAAGAAAGTGAAACAATCCCATTCTGCAGTATATGTTTTCCTACAGAATGCGACGATGGCATGTATGGTTTGAACTGTTCACATACCTGCAACCAACGCTGTTCTGACCCACGGTCATGTAACAAATCGGACGGGACATGCATTGGAGGATGTCGTTCTGGTTATGACTTTCATCAAAATGCTACTTGTAATTTAGGTTAATTTTAGGTATTTTACTTCGTAATGCAGTTGCAATTGTAATTGTAAAATCACTTACTGGCTTTGATTCGTATTCCATTCATATGTTTTTCATGAAGTTGTTTTAATTATTTGCATTATCATTTCAATATGTGTTGCTATGTTAATTATATTTATATCAAATAACACTTGATTTACGTCACATGTCTTAACTTGAACAACGTGATGTTGTTTTCTTCAATGTAACGTACAGTTGTTCAACAATGCACCCTTGTCTATCCAACGTCTATTGCCTGACATCTAACAAAACTGATGTAGTACATATAAGAACGTATTAAACATTACAATTGTTGCCCTTCATATTTTAATTGTGTATTGAAATACTATGTAATACCATATATATTAGCTGTATTACTTAGATGAATATGGTAGAGAATATTCTTCATAAAAGTATGCAGAATCCGATGCCCATGTAGCATTACAAAAAAGTGAATGTAATTCTCGGTGAATCACATCCACAATATTACTATACATATAATAAAGTATACGCAAACATGTGTTATTTGACACTTATATTATAATGATATTAATTAGTTGAATTCATATTGGCCTTGTTATTGGGCTGAAGACAGCCGTATTGGCATAAGTTTTGAAATGTATTGCTTAGGTTTATATCGTATCAAGCGAACAAACGGACCAGATTCTCGTTCAATATTATGAAGTCAATTAATAAAACAAAATAATTAATGTCTCAGCGTGCGCACCAGGCTACTTTGGGCAGAACTGCACGTCAGTATGCCACTGCAAAGAAGGACTACAAAGTGACCATCTATCTGGAATTTGTTCTGTGTCAAGATGTGCAACAGGCTGGACTGGAGACGACTGTAGTATAGGTAAAAAAAACAACGTAGATAACTACTAGCTTATGATGAATACACGTGTATAAAGAACGCGGCAATAAGGTTCAAAGTTAATTCCTTTATATGCATTTGCTTTGAAAAGTATTATGGAAGGATGTACTTTTGTTTTGCAGATTAGTTTTCCTTAATTAGTTTTAATTCATTTCGTTATAAAGAACAAGTCACAACATCACCAGAGAGTTTCCCTACGCACATATCTTCAACTGAAATGCAAGATACCGCTGCACATCAAACGCATACCATGTTACCCGTGGACTCAACATCTCTAGAGAAATATAATGGACAATTAATAGCTGCAATAGCTGCAGTATCATAGATCTTAGGCGTCTTC
Source organism: Congeria kusceri (assembly GCA_027627225.1). NCBI lineage: Eukaryota > Metazoa > Mollusca > Bivalvia > Myida > Dreissenidae > Congeria > Congeria kusceri. The sequence goes on along the minus strand of CM051025.1, from coordinate 63,209,212 downwards.
ATTGTTGCCGTTGTTGCTGTCGGTGTATATCTAATACGCAGGAATAGGCGGTAAGCATATGCCTTTCTGCATTATTATTATGATACATATTGTTTAAGGCTTTCATAAACGGAGAAGTATCGTGACATTTTATAATGTTACATCTTTTACGTAACAACAATCATAGCTACTTTCATTGTGTCATCGATAGACCAGCTGCCCAGACCGACACAACGACAAACGCTACGATCTTGTCGTCACACTCAGGAAATGAGTATGATACACTGTCATCAATAGCACATGCATCTGACAACTATGAACGCCTGCAAATGACATCCAGTAAGCGTAAATTCGTAATTTGGTAATTTTATATCTGGAAAATGTATTATTCAAACAAAATACTTGCATATCCGGTCAAGTACTCTCGTTGCATTCAGATAAAGCCTAAATTAAAATTAAGTTTGTTTGCCCTTTACCAACCGACCACACAAAAGCCGCCGACTCAAACAATTTTATTGCAAAATCTGCGGTAATTATTTCTTTATTTAATTATTTATTCTTGCTTTAAATTTCGTATTTTTTTACTTTCATAGGATACAATTTTGATCATTAAGGCGCTTGAACAAACGAGTATAATGCGTTTGAGTGTAAAAACAAGCGCCTAGTGACCGGATACTAATAAACATGGTGTGTTTCACGTTTTGTCGTGTACACGCCGGTCGACGTATGACGACATCATCTGTGTATAGAATTACGTTTTATTTCAAGGTAAGATACCAGTAAATAGTAGGGTGGTCCCCTTGAAAGTTGTTCATATATGAAATGGTTCGTTTTTTCTTCTGTCAAAAGAAAGAGACATTCGCATAACGGACATTGGTTTAAATGGTTATTTCCTGAAACGATATGTCTTTTGTGCAATTTTGATGTATCATCTCACCGAATTACTTGACATTTTAATATTCAGCAGTTTATGTATATGTAGAATGTGCTTTTGTCGAAATCGTGAGTGTTTCTTACGGGTGACTACAATCAAGTGAGATGAATGTTCGTAGAAGTAGCATAACATATCTTTTTTAAATTTTAATTTTGAAAGCAGAGCGAACCATCTTTCCAAAGAGATCAGACTCGCAATTTCTGAATCAAAGAAAAGTGGCGAACGATGCAAGGAGATTTTGCTGTTTTACAATGGGACAATATGGACATTTGATTTAACCTGTTTCTAACCTTCAGCAGCCAATTATATAAACGTTTAAACCACGCAGTAACCGAACGAACGAGGTTACCGCTGTGATAACCACGCCGAAGTGGGTTGTATAAAAAATGACGTTGACAGTAACCACGACGTTTACGCGATCAGTTTTAACCCTGCTCCAAGTTCTAGTTAAGGGGTGGTTACCGTACGGACTGACAGACAAACATGGCGGACGTTCTTTTCTTTAGACACAGACAACCGCGACGACTTGACGTACAAATTACAGATCTTACCGACGACGAACTGCGCCGAAGGTACAGGTTTTCTTCTCTGAACTTAGACAGACTTGTTGACCTGTTAGACCCCATTATACGACGCCAGACACGACGAAACCGATCACTGTCGGCGCGACAAAAGGTACTAATAACTCTGAGATTCTTGGCTACAGGAACTTTTCTGCAGGTTATCGGTGACACATTCGGCGTCGACATAGCCACCGTTTCTCGTGTGGTGACCGCGGTCGTTGACGCTATTTTCGGACTGATGGACCTATTTATTAAGTTTCCGACAAGCGACGAAGACCGACGACGAGGGACAAACGACTTCTTCCGGACTCGGGGATTTCCATCCGTCATCGGGTGTATCGACGGCACCCACGTCCGCATCTTGTCACCCGAACAGCCCGACGAAGTACATGATACAGGAGACAATGAATGAGTTTATGTTTGCACTGCGGATTTAAACGATTTAATTTCTACAACTTACAATGATTAAATTTAATTGTGTCAATGGATAACGTTTACTAAGGTATGAGAAAAGTTTGTGTTGTAAATGTGAATTCCTGTTATACCTTTTATTATAATATTATCGCATATGTTACGCAGTAATGGCTAATGGCAATTCGCATACATAATATTTGCTAATGTTTTGGGTAGTCGTATATAGATAAGTACCAATTAATGTGTCCGCATCGTCCACAATTCCATGAAAGGAGGCGGAATTATGGAACAGGCTCGCCACTGCCTGAGAAGTTTGAGACATCTCGGGAAGTGGCGGACCACCCCCCGTCGCTGCCGCGTGGTTTTTGAGTTTCAGACGGTTTTTGTTTACATCATACTAACCTCTTGTTAAACGGAATTTGACGCATGATTTATGCACACTTTGTGAACAGGGCGGAGTTTCGTGGTCTGCATCATTTTTATTCGCATATATGGAGATCAGAAAGTTAAAAATGTATTAAAATTCGAAGGTTGTTGAAAAATACTACCTTTCCTTATGTCCATTTTTATTCTTCTCAATATTTTCCCATATTTTTATTATTTTCGGACAAAATCTCAATTTCCACGAATTGATGTCAGTTATATATGTTTCAATGTGACGTAATTTACAACCCGTTTGGTACAGGGTGTTTCCAAAATACGGTAACGAGGTTATTTATCACCTTCATATTCTTAATGAAATGTTGTTACGTTCACGATCGAGACTAATTTCATTACAGCATCACGAACCTGAAAAAAAAACAACATAGGTTGACATATTCCCCCAAGACATGACAGATCTCTACACATTGGTTAAAAAAACGAGTATACCAGTAGAATGTGTTGCTAAGAGGTTTCATATTCATCTAACAACACTTGAAGTTCAGTTCCCCAATATAAGTAATAATTGCCCTTTCTTATTTAATTCCAATATAAGTGGACATATTTGCGTTCTTACTGCAGTGTGGAGGATGAACCAAATTGACGTCCGTTTTTACTTAATGAAAGAAAACAACAATAAAAAAGTTGTATAGTTTTAAAATGTGTTATCAGCTTGCTATAGACTCACTTTTGCACAAACCCTGGACACCGTCCGAAACTGATGACGTCAGTACCGTTCAGGTCAGAAATGGGTACCGCCATGTTTGTTGTTTTTTTGACATGTTGTAAACAAAATAACTTGTATTTTGCTATATTATATGTAAGAAAAAATTGTTAACAGTGACAAAACATTGCATCCTTTAGAGCTTAATGAACGAAAATGTTTCATTTGATTGTTAACATCGTCCAAAACTGATGCCACCAGGATAAATGTTGAATAAATATCATGGCTGGCATATATTTTTTTTGGCATTGGTAAACATGTAAAACTGTTTTGCTAAATCATTTACCATAATTTATTTATTAAAACATATTTCATGGATAGAAAGGTAAAATACATTGCAATTACCATATTTCGCCACTTTTATTTGATTTGTTTGGTGGTGCGAGGCCCATTTCCACAAGCATTCACCTCGGTGAGGTCCATCCAGATTTTATGGACCTTGATCACCATTCCTGGAACTCTCGAGCTGTGACTAGTCGGCAACCGATGCAAGTATTCTTTCATAAAATCGGTTATACAATCGATCTCACGATCTGAGAAAGACTTGGCCCGTTTTTCTTGTTTTTCTGTCATGGCGATTGCTACTAACACTGCTTATCGTCTGACAAATTTATGACAAACTCCGCCATTCTATACACATGACGTCATTTTCGTGTTGCATTGTTGTTAATATTACTGTGGTTAATTTGAAAATTAGCGTGGTTAGGTAACCGCGCTGTAACCATGCTTTATACAAATGAAAAATTACGGAGGTAACCTTACCACAAAATTGACTGCGGTAAGTAAATAACTGCAGTTAAATCTAACCGCCGTTTATACAATTGGCTGCAGCGTGTTTGTTGAAATCAATAAATAAATACTAAATTCATAAAGTTAAAACAAGTACAACGTGTGATGTATTGTATAATCTATTGTGCATGGTAGACGAGAACAAGAAAATTACCGACAAAGTTTCGATTTCAGTTACCAAATCAACAAGTGGCAGTGCAGAAAAGTTTACCCTGATATTAACAATCAAATGCTTACAGCGTAGAAAGACTGTTTGCGACAACAGAAATTTAAATCATGTGTATAATGAGTGCATTTTTGCTAAAAAGGAAACATTTGTTTGAATGAAGTTCAATTTCCCACCTTTAAACTTTATAATTTGGCTTTTTATTCAATAGTATACAACATCATGATAAAACTGATTTGTAAGTAAGGAACTCATATTTGTTTCGAGCTAATTATCTTTTGCAAACGGAATAATATACATGCCAATGAACAAGTCAATCTGCAACGGGCCAGAATAGCCGACGAAGCGTAGTAGTTATGAGCATGAATTGTTAGTACTACGTAGTCTACTGAGTCAAAAGTAGGTCATACGATGCAAGCTCTCGATTTTCCATACAACAGTTTAAAATTAATTCATTGCAGTGATGTGTTGTCATAATGTTCAGGAATATATTCTGTAACAAGAAAAGTCACTTTCGCAACAAGTCAAATAACCGATGTAGCACATTAATTTAGTGGTCTTATTCCATGACATTCAGTTGAATATTTTGGTTACATACAAGTAAATAGCAAAAGTAATGGTCTCATTAGTTTCAAATTACGTTTTAAATAAATTGATTTTTTGTAGAAACTGTGAGTGTAATCAATCACATGATGTACACACTATATTTATTAGTTACCTTAATAAATTAAAATGTAAGAAAACAAGTGTGAAATTTTGCTTTTTGAAGAATGATCCTTTCTGGTTTTGATTTACTGAATAATAGCCTGTAAAGAAAAGAGTAGTTTTCCGCGATACCTGTTTTGGAAATTACCCCCTCAAAAGACCGTTGGCTTCCGCCAACAGTCTAAAAAGTGTATGTCAGTACACACTTTGTAAAGGAATAATTCTTCTATCAGTACTAGTAACTGTTCTTTGTTAAATTTTCATTTCAAAAAGCACAGTTTATATTTTAGAGGACAGAGATATCCGAGTTAACAACATTTCTATTTTCTTATTTGTGACATTTTCATCAACTTATTTTTAATTTGCAATTCATTGATTTGACATTCTTGTAGTCAAATAGTATGTATTTGTACTGTATTAATATGATTTGGACTGTCTAGTAAATTCAGCCATTGACAATAATACATATGTTTTCTTGTCAGACAGTATGTATCTATGCTGCAATGCTTTAAAAAAACAATTTGTGAAGTACATGTATTCTATTTAATACCAATGTCTGAATTTACTAGACACATATTCTATTTTATGTTAAGTCCCTTATTAAAGACAGTGTTACTATGTATAATCTTGGCTGTATCAATCAAGATGAAGAAAGTAATTGTGAAATTCAAGCAAAGATACAATTATAATGTTTGCTATTAAAATGACAACATTCATGTATGACAAGGATTACATTCTCGGAATAAAATAAAATGTTTCCTACCTACCGACCCACCTCTTAAATTTCGGATCGATAAAGGGCAAACAAAAGATGTTTTAATTTTGGCCTAAGTGTTATATGGGATTAAAGATATTATAATGTTCATGAAAAGCTGGACAATAAAGATATATTTAAGTTTTAATTTTTACATATTGTGCATAATGACTCCCTTCTTTTATTTTATTTATTAAATGTATAACAACTGATTCAAAACTGTTTCAGTGGACCACTCAGAACTCAGGAATGATCAGTTAAACAACAGCGAAGTCAACACCGTCACCTAACTTTGAAAATATACTATCTCAGTAGTACATTGAATAAATGAGTTATCGTGTTATTATTATTATTATTTTAATAATAATAATAATAATAATAATAATAATTATTATTATTATTATTAATTTATTTTATTTCATTTTTCATATTCCTGTGAAATGTATTTATCTGTAAATTTGTGTAACCTGAAAAATTAAGTGTAAAAAAATAAGTGTAAACGAATTATTCAAAAAAAACACTAATTGCACATGAATTACTCAGCCATAGTTGATAAAGGATTTTTGTGAATGATTCCGAATTGAAATCCGAAACAGCTTTTAAACCGCATTCTCATCCCGAACAGTCGCGAAAAATCTCGGCATATACACCTCAAACAGGCCTCATTTAACGCTACATGTAAGTGTATATACCCATACTTACCGTTTAAAGGCAGATACACGATCATCATTTAAATAAAGCGTATGCTTATAAACAGTTTACTGGGAGGATCAGTGTTATTATATTAAACAGTATACAACAACCCAAATGATTCCTGAATTACGATGAATATAAACTTGTAAAATATACATGGGCACTTTTGTCAGGCTATATGACATGTGGTTTAAGTTTTCATTTAAATTGTTGTCATTTTTCACCTGTATGTGGCTTTAAATGCTTTCACTATGAATGTAAACCATAAAATAGTGTGGATCGAAATGTTCCTGGAATACTTTGCATCTATGTGATCCTACGGAATTATGTTTTATTGAATGCGTACTTTATCCATAGAAACAGTTTACTTCTGTGTTTTGTGTTTTAGACTAAGAAAGAGATAACATGTAATTTGCCTAAAGCCGACATCCACTTAATTTAAATATCCAGTTTTTTTATGTTATATGGTGAAATAATTGAAAATACCAGCTAATGATGCCCTTATATTTTAATGTGGGTTGATTGAAATGATGACATTTGTCACTGCTTTTCTTCGGCTCATTAGGGACTACATTTGCAATTTTGTAATGTTGTATCCCTCGTGCGTAAAAGTAAATGTACACTTTTTGAGTCGTCTTTAACTAGAACCTTCGCAAGCTGGAATACAGGAATGTTTTGTACAGGTTGTAAATTTATTTCGTTTCTATTTGTTTCCTGCTATTTCATCCGTATAGTGTTCAGAAATGCATTCGCTGACTTTGTAGTAATCCTTTCTCATAAAACTTGCTCATTATTGCAATAATACTTTTGTCCAACTGGAATCGATGTGTAATGTAAATTTCACTGATAGATATGATACATGTTTAACAATGTTATATCGCGAAATTATTAACCTGACGCTCATAAGTATTTCGTATGCAAACGGGATTTATTTATAGATACTACGACAATTAATGAGCGTAGCAAAGCCAATTCTACAATGTAAATTGATATCGCCATGGTTTATATATCGTAAAGCGTGAATGATGTAGTGGAACAGATACCGCATTTGCGATACGAAATTTGGAGATCGAGCCCGGCGTCGACATTTTACAAACAAGAGCATTTTACACATAATTATAGTATGTTATTAGAAATAAACGAAACCATTAATTTACATGTATCATGACTTTCTGTATGAATAATAATAAAAGAAACAAATATCTATTAGATGAAATAAAAATAATTCAAAATGATGAAGATCAATTTTTTTTTAATTAAAATCTCATGTTGTGGATATTTTAAGAATAACTCATAACACTTTTGAAAACATCGCTGGCAAAATACAAGCAACCGAACACACGGTTTTTCACAAAAATGAGTGAGTGTCAGGTTTATAGTGTCAGGCACTATACTTATATGTCTAGTATTCACTTTCTGAAACAAACAGATGTTTAACTTGTAAATAAAACATGTGTAAAATTAAAGGAATATAATACAATATATAGCCATTGTGTTGTCCATAACAGAGACAGATGGTGGAAAAAATCTGATGGTTAGTTCGTTTATTTGAAGTTGTATTTATCGATAAAACTGGGGTATACATTTGGTTAGCAATAATAGTGACACATTCTTAAACATTCGTTTTTGCATATTTAATATCGACAAGCTGTCCCTATTATAAACTATATATCTGTGCTTAAGCATTAGGATTGGAACCAAGTCAGTTCAGACAAGATGTTACATTCTTCCATTTTACCTGTTACGTGTTAACAAATTAAAAAAACACACACACTATACCTGATCGCTTGCTTATGTAGGTTGTGTTTTTCACCGTATAAAATATGTAATATCATTTCAGTTATACTGGGTGGACTGTATCTCATAACTGATCAAACAATTTTAAACACTATGCTTTTGGCATGCATGTTTACATCTTGTTTACATATTGAAGATAGGGCTTGACGCACTTTTAGGTAGAAGTATTTCTTCCTGCTGATAAAGAACATTATTTACAATATTCGTTAAAACATCGCTATCATCAAACGTGTTATTGTTTTCCGCATGTTTTTCAAGTTAGTTTGCACAAGGTGGGTCTGGATCTGTTGTTATTAGAGATTTAACATCACTGTGATATAAATCGCTTCCTAGTTCTTCAGATGAGTGTCCGTGAGACAATTATTATGATCATGATATATGTCTGACTGACATGCGCTATAATTCAGTTAAAACTTAACAACTAGAAGCACATTTACGTTTGCTAAATAAATGCATGCATTTTTACTTACCTGAAATGAACGGAATTCGAATACCTATAAAATATAACTGTTTTAGAATAAAATATTTAGTTGCTCGATAGTATATTATTAGGATCGATAGCAATATACATTATCAAGGGCACACATAAATAGAGCAATTTCAAAACAAATGTTCAAATATAACTTCTGTTTATTTTGTCAACCACCCACATTTATATTTTTTTGTATTTCTCTCATTACTACGATTCCGCATATTGCTATTTAATTTGGGAGAACTATTTAATCAAATTCACATTAAATTGTGTTTAGTTTGAAATATAAATAATAATAATATTATTATTATTATTAGTTCATTTACGATTTGTGATTTCACGATTACTCGTTTCGTCGGAAAGAAGTGCAAAGCCGTATTTCTCCGAGAATCTGCGCATGTGAACCATTAAGTTATAACATGCGTATTTTGGGGAGATAACGATAAGCTAGCATGGACTATAAACAATATGTTTATTATTCCGGACTAGTATAACATTGCATGAAATGGAAATCAATATGCTACTTTGCTAAATTTGTTGATTACGTTTTTGTACATTTATATTAGCATTTCTATTGACTGGTAAAATATTAATATCAATATCAGTAAGTAAGTCAGAATAAGAAATACAAATGAACACCACGTATTTTGGAAGAAAAGTTTTGTTTACAAATATAAAATCCTATGATAAATGACATGTTTTTGAAATGGCATTGTGAAAACAATCATACAGCAACTTGTTACTAGACAGCAGCGAACCCGTGGCCCGATGGTAACGTACTGGCTTCAGAACCGAGAAAACCGCTGTTTGGAGTCATTTGTAAACCTTTTCATACTATCCCGATGTTCTCATGAGACTTTAAACCGAGATGCAGTATAAGTAGAAGTTTTACCCCTAACACAAAAAGACCAATAGTTCCCTCGGGCACGAGGCGTCTCCAGTATATTGCACTAACCCAACTATGACATTTGCTCTGACGATTAATTTCTGTGGGACAAATTTGGGACATATACTTGAAGTGAGGTAATCCTATTTATTGCCACAAAGTCAATTCAACGTATATATTGAAGTGCAAATGAAAACTGAGTAATGGATACGTAATTATAAGATGTAAACTAGATGCTAATTGTGTGATCATTTTATTACATAATATCGTCAATTTGTTTATCCTAACATCCATTAACACTTATATTACACCAATGTTCACTATACCTATACAATCGTAAATTTATGTTTGTTAGGAATGTAATTATGACCATGAGTAAATGTAGTTAAGCCAAGCCGTGTATATTTGTTTGTGTGAGTAACCATACCACCATATTTAATATTTAGATAGCGTTGATCTTTTCACCATCGATATCCAATAAAACTTCCTACTTGATTGTGGCCGGTGGTAACACCGTATTAAATGTGTTTATATTATTAAAGGGACTGTATCTACAAAAACGGTCTCAATGGGGCAATATCATTTAAAAATCCGACATTAAGATATAACGCAAACAATAAAGGTTAATATACAATAGCCTTATAATGGGAAAAGGATTTGAAAAAAATGATAAAAATAATATTTTCATAATTCAGGGATTTTCTGGACCTTATCTTCTTGTTACATTTGGACGTCACTATTATCACTATATTGTATAGCCGAAAATTCCACGGGTCATTTTACAAAGCCGAATAAAGCAGATTGTTAGAGTGCTGTCTACGGTCACTTGTTCATATGGCATTTTCGTCACGAGGTTGATATTTATTTGGGGTTTTCATCTTTTTCAACCGTTTGTATTGTTGTTGTTGTTGCTTTATCAAAAGTATCTTTATGTAATATATTATTTATTCTTACTAAATATACATGCCTAAATATTGCACATGTCTTTAAAATAGTACCACGTATATTGCATTGTGATAAAACTTGTTCGTAGACAAGGTCACTTTAAGCTCAAATTGACTTGACTAAAGTTGACAATAATTCGGTTACGAAAGACAGTGTTGGTTGTGAAGAATTCATATATATTAGAATAATGTTTTTCACGATTGCAATTATGGTCCTAGTAATCGCTGTAAAAGGTAATTCTACTTTGTTATTCGATAATATACTTGGAACAAATCGATATGATTATCCTATCGATTTGTTCCAAGTATATTATCGAATGGCTGGGAATGAGATTTTGACCCATATGGTCAAAAAAATGACTTTTTTAGTTAAACACATTATCTGAAAGTGCTACGTGTGACAAATCAAAATCTGAAATTTAAGCACAAAAATTGCAAAATTGACAAAGTTATGACATTTTTTCTACTATTGGCATTAACAGTGATTTGTGACATTTTAACCAAAAAGGCGATGAAATTCAAGGATTAGCAGTACATGTTATCATGTTGGAAAATTCATCAACAATTATGGTTGCCATGGAAACAAAGAAACGATATTTTTTCATATATACTTTTATTTTACAACAAATTCATTACAATAATGTCAGCAAAAGTAACAAAATGTGAACGAGAGCTATGGTATACATTGAATTTTGCTGTATAAGCATAAAAAAATCCAAAAAATTGACAAAGTTCAGACAATTTTCTGCTACTGGTCTAAATACTTATATGGAGCATTTTGTTCAATAAGGAGCTGAAATTCAATGAATAAATGCACATGATATCATATGTCTTTTGCGACTTTACTGCTCACCACAAGTGATTTTAGATAGTTTCACAATATTTATTACATAAGTGAACAAAACATGTGGAAAAATGTAATGAGATAACGGTTGCTATGGAAACATAGAAATTGTCTTTTTTCGTATTTATATCCATTAAAATGCCAATTTATAATATTAATGTCCACAACAGTGATACAAATGTGTAGGAGAGTACAAACCATTGAATTTCAATTATTAATGTATACATTTGTAACTGAAACATTGTTTTTCAATCGAAATGTTCACAGTCCAAACAATAATATAATAGATAAGAAAAGATAACGGTAGCAAATTACTTGTGCACTATAATGTTGAAAATAAAGATAAACTATGCTGGTTACACTGTCACCACCTTTCCCTGGCATCTATGCCTCATCAACAAGGTAAAATGTTTGCCGTCCTGTAATATAGTTATATCAAATGTACCCTTCTTATTCATAAAAGACGAAATTCACAATCTAAGTGCGTTTTGTTTTCTGTAAATACCCTGCACATAAGATTATGTCTTCAAAATTAAAGACAAAATGTTCACTTAAACCCATAGCACGCAATCAAAACAATACAGTATATCATAACACACATGTTCCTTTGGCGCACATACCAAAGGCGTGACACTTCCTTGGTGTCGCAAAGTAAATAGGCCCAACCTGCACTGCATGGTGGGGATAGTGCACGGACTGTGCAAAATCCCGAGAATAATGAAGGGAGCCATCCACCGATCATGGTTCTGCTCCTGTATACAAGATGTAAAAAAAGATTGCACAACTGTTATTGTATAGTTAAAAGTATTCATCATTGCAATCAATATTTTGTAAATTTCAAACGAAACAATATTTAAAAACAATTCTGGTTTTGCAAAGGCTTTCAATAAATGTTGACTAGGATTTCCACTTAAAACGTTTAAAAGCTAAGAAATGCTAATTTGAATAATAATGCTGTTAGATTCTTACTTGATCGATGCAAGAACTATATTCTAAAATGTTCAACACTGAATGCTAATGAACACTAAAATGTTATCATTATACATATGGGGCGAGTGGTCATTAAAATTTAAAAGTGTATAAAATGTGCGTGTGTTCGTTATAAAATACATAATATTATTTACTTTACCGACTGATTGTTGGATTGAGAAATATAATCGTTTAATTTATACAAACTAAACACTAAGAAACATTTTAACGTAAAATAAACATATTATGATGGGGCGAATTAATATTACAAAATGGGGCGAATCGTTATACATATGGGGCAAGTAGTCATATAAACATGGGGCGAGTGGTTAAAGGGGCAAGTAGTTACATATGCATAAAAGCTCATTCAAAAATACATCATCGTTATGTGAATATTCATACGGAAAAGTAGATTGTTGGGAAAAGATATCACTATGTTGGCTTATGTTCACAAAAAGTTGAAAACGTGATTGATACAGTCATCAATGACGGTTGCTACAACTAACGACAAGTTTGGACTTTGACAACTTCCAGGTGAAACAAAAATCCTTAACATTTGGAAGCCAAAACGATTCTAACACACCATATGATTGATGAAATCGATTAACTTTAAATCAAATATCTTGTTCGCAGACCAATTCGGCAATATTTTGCAGTAAAGCAACACAAAACTTAGAAAAACTTACCTTGTTAAAAACATGGAATGTATCCGATAATTGACAAGGTCAAACTGTACCGTAGTGTAATGCAGATAAATCAGGTAAGGTTAATTTACACTATTGAAATCCAACATAATAAGTAAAATGATATGTCCTTGGATAAATCATCGATTGTTTCAGGAACTTAATACAAGAAAATAACTGTTTATCGCAGAAACAATGTGTGTAAATAGCGCGAAACAGTTGTCTCAACTACATCACGTTTTTTCTCGAAAACGACATCACCACCGGACGGGTCAAAATGTCGTTCCCAGCTATCAACATAATAATATTAAATTATTATGTTTTAAAAGTATTTGTTGGGATGTTTGCGCAGAAGCAAATTTTAATCCTCAGCAAACACGTAAGCAATGTTTTGGTCATCATGGCATGGCATACATGCAGGGCGTTAACGTCAGTCGTACTGGACGTTGATGTATTGTTGTTGTTACGTTTAATAGAGTCAAATACAGGATGGAACCGTAACGACTCCTAGTACTATCTTTCAACGTCTATACATTATCTCTCACAATTGGTTTAGCGTCCATTCTGTGTAAATAGATTGAAGTTTGACCGGGTTT
>CM051025.1:63183380-63190880 GCA_027627225.1 Congeria kusceri | reverse complement strand
TTACTATCATAATTGCAGGTCAGTTGGATGGAATCCTCTTGGGCGATTCTGGATATGCATGTCGGCGCTTTCTTATGACCCCATATCTAAATCCAACCACAGCTGCACAGGAAAGGTTGTTACATATATTTTTGAAATTATACATTAAATGTATTGAATGTATACACTAACCCAAAAGTCAGCATTAATAAGTTAATGGAAAACTTGGTTATGTTAGTTCTGTTATATAAACTGTCTGCAGATTATATATATATATATATATTGTATTGAAAACTTTAAAACTAAATTACTTGTATTACTTTACAAATTTCCTTAAATTATTATGACTTGTCTGCATTTGTCAACATTGAGAACATTACATAAACAAAATATTTCAAACACACTATTAAATGCGTACTATTCACTGTGAATCAGGTGAGTGAACCTGTGTCTCTTGTTAACTCGCATGAGCACAAAGTTTTTGAAGTAAGTATTGTGACCTTCTTGTTTCAATTATTTGAGGTATGCTTTGTTCTTATTATTTGTCACTATTGTACACATCACCAATCAAATGTTCTAAATAGTCATTTACCTTTTAACTTGCTATTGTCACTATTGTACACATCACCAATCAAATGTTCTAAATAGTCATTTACCTTTTAACTTCCTAACAAATAACTTACTCTGTATAAAATTGCAGATTCAACAGAGCACTTTGTAAGACAAGAGTTCTGATTGAACACACTTTTGGAATGGTCAAAAGAAGATTTCCCGTCCTGGCATGGAATAAGAACTGAGCCAAGGAAAGCATGCAAAATAATAGTGGCATGTGTAATCCTTCACAATTTTGGTTTTGTGAACGGGGACGTATTTGGAAGAGCAGTCACTGAGCCTGATGATGTGCCTGAATGAGGCAGAGAATGATGTCACTGGCCAGCACTTTCGCGACTTGTTGTGTGCTAATTTTTTCAGATAGTTTTGTGATAACTTTCACAAGTAAGAGAAATGAATGCCTTGAATTTATGGTGACATTTTTAGGCACAATAGGATACAACCCAATTTAACAAAAAGAAATAAAAAAAATTGCATTCACTTTAGTGTATTGTTCTTTTTTTTGTTTATAGAAACTGTCATTGTACTTACTATACTTTTAATGAGCATATGTTTCAATTCAGTATCAATGTCAATTTATAACCCTTCCTAGCATAAGAACTGTGTAATTGACTTCATTGGCCAAAGTGACATTTGTCTGAAAAATGAATACATTGCATTGTATATAGACTGAAATTGTTGCTGTTATTGAATTACCGTCCGTATTGTAAATATTGTATATTTTGATATTATTGAATGGATTTTGCTTTTTTAAATATTGATGATGCAAGAGAAATGAATAGCATTTAAATTATTTGCATATATATTTATTGAAGAACAATGAATCATTTATCACATTGTATATTATGACATGTCATAAAGGTATTGATTCACCTTGGTGCTATATAGGTAAGAACAATTAAACTAAAAAAGATTGCATACTGTTGTATTAATACATGTCAGGATAATTTTTAAATATTTTTTATCACTCACTTACTTAACAAAATATTTAACTCGTACTTTAACTATGAATACCAAATTTATTAATTATAAATTACAATACATAGACATACTGCAACATAAATGTTTTTGACGTTGGATATTGTGTAAATTAAATTGTTTTATTTTTTTAATAATTGTAATCTGTGATATATATTTATATTTGATCTCCAAATGGAATAACTAATCCATTTCCAGATTGCAGTTGAATCTCAACAAGTTTCAATTTTCTATCAAAGAGCTGTTTCTCGTGTGCAATTCTATTTTGAAGAAGACTGATCTCTAAATCAGCTCGCTTCAGCTCCTTATCATACAGTTCATCGTAGCTGTTCCTTAAATTTTCCTGAAACATTGTAAAAGTATAATTACAGCTAATGGGTCTCAATTATATACTTTTGATACTGGTGGAACAATTGCATAAAATTATTACAATGTATCATGTACATAATTATTGTGTGGATCTTATGATATATTAATATACTCGTATTTTTATTTAACACATAGATGAAAATGTACATGTACAATATACCATAAGTGCTCCGTTTTGTGTATATTGTTATTGTAGAACTCGCATTTATAAGTTATATGTATGGATTCAAAATATAATCAAATGAAAAATTTCAGATATATTACATATTAATGTAACACCAATTTTGGGGTTGTCTTATTATTATTATCATTATTATAATTTAATGCTATGTTCACATGTTATTAACAAATGTTGATGTTATGTAATCAGTGAAAAAGTTCTGTTATGTAATTTTCTAACATTAGTTAATTTAGCAGACTAAAAAAGTCTAATAACAATTATTTTCAATTTATGTCATTGATGGTTGATTAAATAGTGTGGTAAAAATACTAAGATCTATTATCATAAAACTGTACTTGCCTTGTGCAGACGATTTTCTTGGGAACTCATCATCTGTCAAAAAATAATAATGACTAGTTCATTGTACTAGAAATTATGGAATAGATATGATATAGACATATTAAGTAAAACTATTCCATGTTTTCACACGTATTTGACATTTGTATATGCGATTACAAATTTAGTTGGATACAGTGGTATATTTTTACCATCTCTGTAATGCATTAATATCTTATAAATATTTTCTTAATAATATCTTCAAAAATATTTCTCATTATATGATGGTTTAAAAGATTCTGTTACCTTTTTCTTCTTCGAATGATTGACCCTGTATGTCACCACAAATGGCACTTGCGTTAGATGAGACTGAAGTTATAAATTTAATTAGTATTATTAGTGCTTCTAACAGTTAGTACATCTACCAATCAGTTAAACAATACTATTAAAATGACATACAGTTTTTATGTCATTATTAATGATGCATTTTTTATTAATGCTTTATCAGTAGCAGAGGAATTTTTTGAATTACGTGTCGTGTATGCAGTATGTTTGACTGTACGTGCATGTGTGCGTGTGTATGTATGTGATTCATACCTGTTTCATGAATACTGATGCTTGGCACTTCTGCATCATCCAGCATGACAGTCCTTATCACTGTAAATAAATATAATAAATATAAATATAGTTATTTGTGCATAATTTTTAATAAATACATCGCTTAATTAAATATACCAATCCCAGTTAAATTTAGTTTTATTTTTTTTAACATCACATTCGGTCTATCAACGACATGTACCGTCACATGTAGGCCGTTCTTGAACACTTACTGGGACTTTATGACCCGACACCAAATTTATTTTATTTTTTTTCCATGGAAAACAAAAGAGCAAACGTCAACATTTGAATGAATTATTAGCTTATAGTTGTTCAATACCTTAAGTACCTTCACATTGAGGGTCCGTCTCTAGTCCTCCGTCTACACCATCAAGTTGAGGACTATCGGCCAGAAACTCCAGAAGGAGTTTTTCAGTTTGAGTGATTTTGGGTGCTGGGCCCCCTCCAGTCTTTTTGCTGTTGGAATTTTTTTCTTTAGCTGAAATAAATAAAATAAAAATGATAATAACAAAAATAGTACTTATAAAGATGATAAAAAATGATTAGAAATAATACTAAATTACTAAAATATGACATCACCTAGATATATTTTGTTTACTAAAATAGTATTAGTTGCACTGTAAGTAACTGCTGGTGTATATGATATACACCCTCAGTGACTACATACCATACGAGAGCGAAGTTACTGACAGTGCAACGAATACATATCACCGACTACCTTTCATTGGTTTCTTTTAATTTGATCTAAGTACGCCCATGTTAGTCATTAAGTCATAAATAATTATTGATGAAAGCAGATTTTATTAAACCATATTTATTTTTTAAATGACGTTCATGGTTCAAATTTGTAAAGATAGTGAAAATGTTGCAATATTCAATTGTCATTTCATTTCAAAGTGTCCCTTTAACAAACTGCAACAGGCTGTAAGCAATGTGTCTACAAAGAAATTCAATAACAGTAGACCTACGTCATTTAAGTTACGTCATCTTTAGCAAACAAATGGAGTGTCAACCAGTGAAGTAAACACATTGTGTATTGAAGACATTTTAACTAGACTAATCGTGGAAAATCAATGAAATGAACACATGAACTGTGGAAATTATATGATGATGTGAAAATGGATTTATTAAAATATGACAAGAACAAAACAGTATTTTGTTTTAGTCAACAAGACTTTCTAGGTTGATAAACACATAAAACAGCAAAAACACCAATGTAAGATGACTTTAGTGTTACTATTACAGTTGATAAGATACAAAAGATAAATAAACCTCTTTTTTTCACGTTTTGGAACATTTTCTTCAGCTCGTCTATGCTCCTTCGGGTGGTGCAAGAGCTGTAAAAAGAGATTTACATGCATGTCCAAAGCCTTATCATTTCAAACAAATCAACATGACAGTACGTAGGAATATTAAAATCGAAGCAACATTGTTTGTTAATCAGGAAATTAACAAAGACAAGCAATCAATTTTAAAATCGTCTATTTTAATTATATGAACACTTTCCCAAATGTTTTTTTTTTCATGTTTTAATTAAATAACGCACATACATTGCAGACGGCCAATACCATTAATTTTATACAACACCACATGATTTATATATCGATAATACGTACGCATTCACGATATCTTGAACTTCTTCCCATGTTTTTCCTTTTGTTATGATAGATGATTTGAATTTACCAAACAACTGGTTGTAATTTTCGAGAATTGTCGACACAGCCAACATTCTTTCCGATTCCGACCAATTCGTGGACCTTTTCCTCATATCAGCCATTGTTTCAGCCCAAACGACACGGTCACGAAACAGACGATATTTGTACAGGCGCTTGACACGCATTTTATCGATGAATTACAAGCGTCTACTTATTTATCATAGAGTATTCAAGAACCGTAATCCAATATAGGCCGCTTATATTAACGACAAATGTAAATATTTGAGACTGATGTTAAATCTCAAGTGAGTATGAGTTTAAGAACGTTCGTAGTCTTCATTTAAGATATCATCTCAGTTGAGACTGACTTTAAGGTTAAGACTGAAAATTAAGTTTAAGTTTAAGTTTGATGTTGGAAATGTTCGTAGTCGTGGGGCCTGGTGATGACTCTTGAGTAAAACAGCATGTACATTATAGTATATTCCATTCGTACTTAGCGCTTTTGAACAATGCCTTTCGTAAATAAGAAACAGATTTCGGACAATTAAACACTATAAACGTTCATAAGAACTATTACTTAAAGTACGATGTATTGAATTAGATCCCATGGACAGCGGCTTAAAATTAAACGAATCTGCATTTTTTACATAACGAAATAAGAGTAACCCGGTAGAGATTTCTGTATTTCCAGTGACTTTCTTCATGTCTGATTTAATTGTATAAATCGGATATACACAAATTGTGAAATTCAGTGTACATTTTGAAAAAAAATTGTTTCGTAGATGTTTTTGCTTGTGTAATACTGTGGAATCACTTGAATTCGCGGGATACAAATTCGCGCACTTGCGATCGCGGACATATTCGCACGGTCTTACATTCGCGCAACAAGGATTTTTGAAAAAATAAACACATGGGCATTGATTTTTACACAAAAATATATGTCAATTATTCAACAAGACAATGAAGGGTCCTATATAGGGTGCAATAAACACGTATATTAGTACCGGATTATGCTCTTAATTGACAACAGTGATCGCACATTTAGGCGAGGCAATAGATACAATATATCACGTTATGTCAAACTGACACATTTGTTAATTAAGCGCCGATTAGTTTCGGCTCCACATCGAAGGCGCTCATTCTTTACTCAAACGATCAACTTGTGAAAAGTAACATCACTCGTTGTATTACGGGTTTTCGTAATCGTGCCTCAGCGTAACTATTTTATAGAAATTTGTTGTTATGCATTACGAAATTTTTATAAAAAAAGTAAAGCTCTCAATGTACTGTGCGCTACAAAGTGTTTTATGGCAATCAGAACCCACGCTTTCCATGCGGAAGACGTGACGTTCTACATGTCGGCATAATTTTTCGCGCGCTTTTCTAACAGAACAAAGGATTATCATGAAATACACCTGCTTGTAAAATTGTAATTGTAAAACAGAATTCGTGTTAACATCACTTGAACAGTAATATTCGGAAAGGCGTTTCGGATTTCGAATTTATTATACGCGATTTGAAATTAATAACAAGGAATAATATTAGATCTCTATATTTTTATATACAAATGGAATATTGGATGGGAAAAAATGCCATTGTTGGTGCGTCGTTGTTTTTAGATTATATTGTTGTTGAATTTTATCGAGTGTTTTCAGTAAACAAATGTATGATAATGCTGTACATAGTGCGTTTTATGTTACATTTTCACTGCAGTGAAAATATTAATTTTTATATTTTCACAGTTTCAACAGTGACAATATCACATTTTATTTAACTAATAAAATTCTATATTTCGCTGAAAAGCATATAATAAAAACAAAATATTAAATTTTTGTATTGTTAGAGTCCATATCATTAAAAAACAGTATCATTTGTATCCAACATCATCCGGTGTAAGGCCTTTGTAGATAACTGACTCGTGGTTTACTAGTATTAGAAATTATACATTCTGAAAAAGTTTATACTATCACAATTGTTTGCTCAAATTGCATTTTAAAGCAATATTGTTATTCCGCAAAGGAATGCACATATTAAAAATATGCATTGTCCATAAAAGCGATGTTTTCGCATGCAAACTGACTTTTCTATTATAAAAGAACTCAGATATTAATTTAAAAGTATTGACTTGTGCAGCGCTTATAACACAATTTCATGAATAAAGGCGCGATATCAATAAAAAATGAACTTAGCACAAATTCTATATGTACACGAGAATTTATATTTGTACCTTTTGCAGCGCTTATCATGTAACCTTTTCTTTTGCTTTTATTTTTGTAACTTAATTGGATTTCAAAACTCATATGTGTTGCTGTTGCTGCTGCTGCTGCTGATGATGATGATGATAATGATGATGACGATGATGGTGGTGACTATGATGATGAGGATGATAATGATGATGATCATCATCAAGATCATGATGATGATCAGGATGATGATCATAATGATGATCATGATCATGATGTTGATCGTGATGATGATTATGATGATGAGGAGGAGGATTGATCTTACAGGCCAAACAGATGTCCTTCTTATCAGTATTCGGCAATAAAACGGACATTGATAGCCTTTTTATCAGTAATCTGTAATATTCCAGCGCAGTTGCCGTAGTAGCCAATACCACTTATGGTCATAAACGTTCGAGGCTAAACATTAAAATCGGTCGTTATACATAGAAAGAAAAAATTTATTTCAAATTGCAATATTTCCCACAGTAACGTTATTCATGTTATTATAACAATAAATAATTTAGTATAAAACGACGACAGGTTTGCAGTTAATGTTCGATTTAACACA